>JABTXL010000959.1:519724-619981 GCA_025134845.1 Neodon shergylaensis
ATAGATATAGATATAGATATAGATATAGATATAGATATAGATATAGATATAGATAGACTTTTCTGTTTGAGGTGATTTAGAAGAGACACTCACACACACTATTGGCAGCTTCCTTTTTTAGTCTCTGTTCTCTCGTGTTCTTCCTATGCTCTTTCTCTGCTGTATCCTTTTATTTTCTATAACATATACTCCAACAAAGTTTTTCAGGCAAAATAGGAATTACAATGTGATTACATTCTATTTTTAAGTGAATGATTATAATGAAACAGGTATAAACATGTCTCTATTATATTACAAGCAGTAATATGTACACTCATATCATGCTAGATATTGACGAAATATTGCAGTAACAAGCATGTAAAGTTACAGCAGAAGCAAAAGAAATTCTGGGGTCTGTAGTCTCATGGCCTTGCCTAAGCATGGCTCACCCATCAGAGAATTTCCTCCAGGTGAGCTGACACTGTGAACTTCAATTGCCACCTGCTGTTCCTCTGATATGGCCACCAGCAGGAAATCAATAATTTTATTTTTTTTTAATGATGTTTCACAACAGAGTTTCTTTGTGTAGTCCCAGATGTCCTGGAACTTGCTGTGTAGCCCAGGTTAGCCTCAAACTCAGAGATCCTTCTGCCACCACCTCCCAAGTGCTGGGATTAAGAACATGTGCCACCCACCACATCCAACATATTCTTTAAAAATGTAAACAGAGGCATGTGTGGTACAGTGTGCCTGTGATACCAGCACTCAGGAGGC
Source organism: Neodon shergylaensis (assembly GCA_025134845.1). NCBI lineage: Eukaryota > Metazoa > Chordata > Mammalia > Rodentia > Cricetidae > Neodon > Neodon shergylaensis. Next base: position 520,478 of record JABTXL010000959.1, read on the forward strand.
TGAGATAGGAGGATGAGAAGTTTGAGAACAGCTTGGGCTCCATAAAGAGACCCTGTCTCAAAAATGTACAATATATAAATAGATGGGTGTTAAGAGCATTCGCCAAAAAGGTAAAATTATACTAAATACATAGCATGTGTAAAAATTATACATGTGTCTGTGAATACATATATATGCACATCCTTCGTAGCACTCTGTTATATATAATAAGCACATGCAATGTTAACTGTCTTTTTTTTTTTTCCAGGTGATGCTGTCTTTCACTTTGCTGTATATTTGCAAACTCTTGCATGTGGCTTTTCGGTTAGACCCTCAGGAAAACACAACATTCCAAAAGGATTCACCTGCTGAGCATCCATCAACCCTCTGACTCCTAATGAGTGAGCTGAGTCCCCTATCACCATGCTGTGATTATGCAGGCTGTAATTGTATGCCGTCGTTTCAAAAATAAAAGTTAATTAAGAATTTCATGCATGAGCTGCATTGCCCTCATCTTTTCTGAGTGATTTCACACATTACGATTTTACTCTCTCTCTTTTTTTAAGAGTTCTTTAGGAGTTTACCTTCCAAGACTTGATTTTTCTGGGAAGATAGGAACTTTCCTAGTCTTGATACTAGACGCTTGGTGAAAATAAATGTAAAATTCCCATTATCCTTCAGCAGTTTAATAATAATGCACATTTTCTTTCTTCCTCTTATATTTTCTTTCCTGTTGCTATGGTGAAAATACTGGGACACCTTAAGGAAGGGAGGGTGCGTTCCTGCCCATGATTTCTGTTTCAAGTCCATCCTGGCAGGAAAAGCATGCTGTGGTAGAAAGGAAAATCACCTCTCATGGGTCAGGAAAAAAGACAAGCTGCATTTTTCCCAACTTCACCCACAGTAACAGACTCCTGCTGACCAGACTCCACCCACTAACAATTCCATGGCCCTCTAAAAATAGCACCACCAACTAGGGAGCAAGCGTTCAGGACATAAGACTATGGGGTGCACCTCGGTTTTGTTACTAGCACTTCCTTCAAACACCTTGTAACTCTCCAAAAGTGTCCTCATCAGTTTCAGCTATCAACTTGATGTCAATCTTGAGCCACCTGAGAAGAATGAATCTCAGGGGAGAAACTGTCGCCATCAGATTATTCTGTGGCATTTCTGTGGGGGCCGGTTCCTAATTGCTAATTGTTGGAAAAGGGCTTAGAACACTGTGGGCAAGGCCATTCGTAGGTGGTAGCGGTGGTGATGGTGGTGGTGGTGGTGGTGGTGATAGTGGTGGTGGTGGTAGTAGTGGTGGTGGGGTGGTGGTGGGGGGGTGGTGGTGGTAGGGTGGTGGGGGGTGTCCAGGCTCTGGAAAATAGGTAGATGAATGGGAGCTGGAAAGAAGCTAGTTATGGATGTTCCTCTGTGGCCTCTGCTTCCATTCCTGCTTCTAAATTCCTGCTTGAAATTCTTGCCTTGGCTTCCCTGGATGATGGAATGCCATCTGGTAAGTCACTGAAAACCTTTCTTACTAAATTGATTTAGCTCAGTATTTTATCAAAGCAACAAAACTAGAGCTGAGACACTGCTATTAGCCCCACTCCTTTGCTGTGTGTTCTTATATTGAGTCCAAGGCCTCCCAAATGCAAAGCAACAGCTCTACAAATGAGTGACATCACCAGCTTTTGACTTTTTGAAACAGAATCTTAGTGGCTCAGGTTGACCACAGACACAGAAATGCCCTGCCTTTCCCTCTAGGGTGCTGGAATTATATAGCTATACAATAACGGTAGCACAAAACTCTTTTTTTAATAACCAGTGTGCTGGATAATTTTTTGTCAACACAAAATAAGTCATCTGAAAGGAGGGAAATGCTTCCATAAGATAGAACTGTGGGCAAGCCTGAAGGATGTGTGAAGTACAATTAATAAAAGTTCGGAATCAGAAATTGGGGTTCAACCTGAAGATCTGAAAAGCAAACCATCCAGTCACTGACTCTTACCTCAACTTCAATCTGAAATGGTGATCCTGCTGCCAAAATCTCAGAATGAGACTGTATCTGAGAGCCGTCTCCCCCTTACAGACCATAACCTGGTCTGTAAGGCTGACCAGTGAGACTGTTTCACTCTCCTATCTTCAGGCAGTCTTTATTTATTAAAGATACAATTGAAATGCTACTACAGATGTGATGTTTTCTTAATTAATGATTGATGTGGGAGGAACCATCACCATGGGCAGGTGGTCCTTGGTGTTACAAGAAGGCAGGCTGAGCAAGCCAGGAAGCAGCACCCCACCATTGCCTCTCCATCATCAGTTCCTGCCTCCACATTGCTGCTCAGTTTGAGTTCCTGCCTTGGCTTCCCTCAGTGAACTCTGACTCTGTACATGCAAGGCAACAAAACAAAACTAAACAAAACAAAACAAACAAACAAACAAAAACCCTTTCCTCCACAAGATATTTTTGGTTATTGTATTTTACCACAACATCGGTAACTGCAAGACAGTCTGTACTGTTTATTTCAGCTTTTTGTATTTTGATCCTGTAGCATGGTGTACATCTGCTTAGATGGAAAATAAACTGATGCACAGTGAGGGGAGGCCACAGGTTCGTTCACCTCTGGCCGCTGTGAAGAAGATTATGTTGGCCTCGAAAGCAAAGGATCTTTAGCAATGCCCATTTTCTTAGACAGAGACAGCTCAGTTGGGAATGATCCCTAGAAAATAGCCAGAAATGGAGCATGGGTATGTGACCAGTCATGGACCACTTACTACATTCCCCAGATGCCTTGGCTTGACTCCCAGTGAAAACAGATAAGGATCTATGAGCTACTGTGTTTATCAGATGTCATTGTATAGTAGTGAAACATATAAGAAGGTAAAATATACACTGCTAGGGAGATACTAGAATAAAGATGTTGCATTTGCATATGAAGTATTTTATAAATATTTCAAAAGAATTCAAGCGGCGTCAGATGAGAAAATATGTTCCTCATATAACTGGAAGTAAGGTAAGGGACTGATCAGAGCAGTGAGGGCTGGGAAATCCAGTTATGGAAACCAAGCCGGTGTAGAACTGTGGTAAATAAACTAGCAAACATTTCAGATAATGCAGCTGGTGGCTTTGAGTTTTCTCTTTTCTATCATTATTTTAAAATGTTCTATGAAGAATATTACCACTTATCTAATGAGTAAAATCATCAGTTGAAATGATTGGTGTGTAATGCAAAGACATTGCAGAATCTATACTTGCTACAAAGTTGTTACTGTTTTCTAGGGTTTGTTGTTTTTGTTATGGAAAAATCTATTATCAGTTTTTACAATGTATATTTTGTAGAGAGATCTCTTCTGGTAAAGTGTTTACTATACGAGCATGAAGACCTGAATTTGAACCTCAGAACAAATATTTTAAAAAAAATCAGATGTGATATATTTGTAGCCATCTACAGTATGGTAGATTCAGTGTGCAGTGTATTCACAGTGGAGTGCTTTTAGCAATAGTGATAAGAACAATATAAAATATGATATATCTATAGTCCCAAATATTCAGGAGAAAGAGGCACAAGCATGAGAGCTTCAAAGCCTTGTGGACTACCAAGTAAAATTCAAAGTCAGTGTAGACAGCTGCAGGAGACCCATTTTAAAACAAAAAGTAACAGGAGAGTGGGGGTAACATCCAGTGTCTGTTTCTTCAAGCATGTAAGAGATCCTGGGGTTGATCTTCTGAACCACAAATAAACAATATATAGAGATGAGTCTTGCAGTTCAGTAGGTGAAAGAAGCCACCCCCCCACACACACACCCATACCCATCACTAAAGCAGAGAATGTCAAGCAAAGTTATTTAACATCACAACTGTGACAGAGTGATATGTAGGAGAAGAGAAGAGGGCAATTCTGCAGTCTCTCGAAACAGTTCTTTTCCTAGTCTAAGTGCTCTTTACCTGGGATGCTAGATTTCTGAAAATTTGTTTATGGTACAGATAATCTCTACTGCTTGCAATACACTTCAGCGGAAAGTTCAAAACACAATGTTCTTTAAGGGGATAGATTCACTTCTGAAAAATGTGCTTACAGGCACGTGCTACTATGATCCAGGTTGGGAAAAAAGAGGAGCCAACAGGAAGGAAGGAGGAGGACTGTGAGCTTCAAGGTGTCCTCCTCTGTCTCCCAAACACAGCCAAGGCTTTTTGCAGGGCCACTGGAGGGCACAAGTCAGGAAAACAGCTTTCCAGGGAAAACAGGAAGCAAGCCTGGCTGATAAATGCTTTAACTGACTGGCAATTTTTCTTGTAGTGTGACCAAGAAACTATAAATCCTGATTTGATATTAAAGAAAATTAACAATTGTAAGGAAAGATATTGTTCTGAGAGCCAAAGTTACATTTTAAGTTTAATTACTATGTCTTAGAGATCCACGAAACAAGAATGCCTCTGATCTATAGCCCCTTGTCCAAGGACTGATATAGTTCCTGAAATGCTGGAGGCTATTGTTTATGGGAGATAACAAGACACCTGTTTTCATCTGCCTAACCTAGTCTGTTTGAACCTTCACCACTGTGTCACATTGAGTGGGAGGTTCACAAACAGGAATTAGGATACACTCTTGCCCCTGATTGGATATAGGATGGAGGTAAATCAGAATATATGCTTGGTTCTCCCCTGATTGCCCCTGATGGAAAATACTTAACTCAGTGCAAAACGTGATTCAAGACCATTTCCTGGGACCATGTCGTGGAAAACTGCGTATGGACCTGGCCAGAGCTCACCGACCTGACCAGTATTTACTTAAAGCTTGCTTTAAATTTGACTTTAAATTGTGGTAATGGTCTTATTCTCTACCCGTGGGTTAACACTGTAAGAACCAAAGTTAAATGTTGGAGGCTATTGTTTATGTTTTCAATCCCCTAAACAAGTTTGTTTAACCCATCTGTACCAGATGTGCTTGGTTACATGAGGATGGGTGGTACAGAGGCAGGAAATACGTCAGGGTATATGCTTGTTTTTGATTGGACCTGGTGAGAAATGTGGTGAATAATGTGGGTCTTGCCTTTGTAAGCCTCTGCAAAATATTACCCTTGACCATTTTCTGGCAACTCAGAGAGAGATCTGCCCAGAGTCCGTTAATCTAACCAGTATTTAACTAAAGTAAAGCTTGCTTCAAATTTGTTACTAATTTTGACTATTAACCCACATACAATTAACAGGGTGGTACAGTTTGAAAAACAAAGGCTTGACACTATTCAGCTTGTGATTCTGCGAACTAATGCTAACGTATATTATTCTACTTAATATCCCCTCCCAAATGAGGATGAAATAGAACTTGCCAGTTACTCCCATCATATTGAGAAGCCTAGAGTTCAGAATTGAACTCCATCTAGAACTCCTAGGGAGCTCTGTAGTTGTTGGCATTCTGGAGAAAGGTTTAGAGATGTTTGTGCTGGACCTTGCAGCAGGGTGCAGCATTAGAACCTGCAGCCCCAGTTGGCAGCCATTGTTGTGACAATAGTCAGCTGGAGGAGGCTGAATATACCTGCAGTTGTTGAGGTGAAGCCTGTTGGAGAAGATCGCCAATCAAGAAGAAAATGTAAAATGTTGAAATATGGCAAATGGGAAATGGTTTTCCTGGATTCTGGGCAGTGCTGAGATACACAGAATTTGCCAATGGCACACTGAGTTTCAGTGCTCACAGACTTTTACCAAGAGGAAACCTCCACCTTCTGGATTGTGTGTTGCTCACCTTTTGCAATAAATGACTGGGTTTGGCCTCTCCACAGCTCAGACCCCCAAAGGCTAACCAGGTATTTAAACAGCCTGTTTTCAGACTTCATTGGGTATCTTCCAAACCAAATATCTCTGTCCAACCACCCATTGCTCGGGAGAGGGTGTAGCATTCGTTTTCTCAGCGTGTAGCTTTCCTTGCATTCTCTCTTCTCAGCTGTCAGGAGAAAAGGAGTAATAAAATTCCCCTTTCAAAAGCAGGCTATTACCTCACTTTCCCAGGATCCCATGTGGAGCGAATCAGTTGGGAGTAGCTCAGAGAGAAAGCCCAGCCTGTGCTCTGGCTGCTCCAGCTGTAAGGCAGGGATGTGGTGCTCACTCCTCTGCCTTCAGCCTGAATGGAGTTATGCATCTCTTTAGAGCCTTGCCCACAAGTGTAACTTCAATGCAATCTCTGGCTTCCTAATGCCGAAATTTATAGAGAGGTGCTAGAAGTCACCTCCCATGGGACCTTGCACAGAGAACAGCAACCTACTTTTATGGAATTTTTTTTTGATGTGCAAATGGAAAGGGTATGTTGTGCAAGGGAATGAATCAGATTTCCTGATGGCAAATCATATATTCAGCCATCAAACTACCCCAGCAGAAATTTATTCTTTGGCTAATGAGCTTGCTGTACTTGTTATGAAACTCCCCCACCCCCTTGCTCTGAACTCATTCAAGTCACTCCTCCCAACAGTAACCAATCCAGTCACATAGAAAATATTATTCAAAGAATGCATTATTCCTCTAGACCATCAGTTCTTAACCTGTGGCTCATGACTCCTTTGGGAGTCAAATGAGCCTTTCACAGGGGTCACCTAAAACCATCTGCATATCAGACATTTTCCTTATAATTCATAACAGAAACAAAATAATAGTTATGAAGTAGCAACAAAAATAATTTTATCATGGGGGGGTCACTACAGCATGAGGAACTGTATTAAAGGGTTGCAGCATTAGGAAGGTTTAGGACCAGTGCTCCAAACCCTTGGAAATAAATTTCCTTCTTTCTCTCGGTAATATGCCTCCAGCAGATGAGGCCAAACTATTGATAAGGGTTTAGAATTTAAGTGCACTTTAGAAAGAACTCCAGAGAACTTTCCCCATCAGCCCGCTGGCATGGGTAATGAAGCTGTTATCTCCAGCTTGCAGAAGGTAACACTGGGCTCAGGGAGAGCATGTGATGTGTTGAAGGTCACATAGCAGAGCCCAAACCACAAGTCAGGTTAACATTATAATCCAGGTGGTTTTGATCCTGGCCTAATTATTTGCCCCACGCTTGTAGATGCATCTGATGTAAGCACTTCATGGATATAAGCTAAATGTTCTTACTGTTGCTTTCTGTCTCCCTATTGCCCACCCTTGAGATCAATACCTTTAGAGATGTTCATGGGTAGGCCAGAGATTTTAGCTAGCTTATCGTTCTACTTTCTACACAGAAACAATTCTCAACAAGTAGTCTCCAAACCCTTTCCTATTTACCTCAATGAACCAAAGAAATTAAAGTTTTAAAAAGAAACTTCTTCCCACCGCAAACGCTACTTAGCATTGGACCTCTGAAGCCACCAAGGACCTACAGCATCCCTAAAGTCACTCGGGCCTTGTGAGATGCCATCAACGTTGTGAAGGTCTCAGCCTACTCCTTCAAATGTGGACCATTCTAATTGCTTCTGTGCCTTTGGAAAAGGTTAAGTGAAGAGCTCTGTTAACTCCAACACAGTCCTTTTCAACCATGGAGGACTATGCTAGGTGACTCCCACAACTTAATATATAGCCCTTGTCTAGACATGTACAAAGAATGTTGTAAAAAGTTTTTCTCTGTCCCCCAGCCAGCTCCCAAATAATGACATGGAGACTTCTTATTAATTGTGAAAGCTCAGCCTATATCTTAGGCTTGTTCCTAACTATCACTTATAACTTAAATTAACCCATTTATATTCCTCTAAGTCACATGACTCATTGCCTCATCTCTCCATAGGATTCATGCCCTCTGTGTCTGGCTGGTGACTCCTTTTTTATCTTCCTAGAGTTCTCTCTGTCTGCTTGGATGTCCATTCTATAACTTCTGCTTAGCTATTGACCAGACAGCGTTTTGTTATATGAATCACAGCAATACGTTTTCACACAGTGTACAAATATCCCACATTTCCCCCTTTTTGTCTAAATAAAAAGGAAAGGTTTTAACTCTAATACAGTAAATTGTTATGCAAGAAGAACAATTATCAAGTTAGGGTTACATCCATGCTGTCCAGTCCATTTGTATTTGGCAAATTCAGAGAAACTACTCTATTGTTTTTCCTATCTTGGTGAGTCCAAAGTACCTAATTCACTTTCTATCCTATTTGGTACATATTTTCTGACTTCCATTTCGAAGTTAAGACATTCTTAACACATATAGGTTGGTTTAAATTTTGCAGTTTCTGTAATCTAATGTCTCTCAGAAGCTACTGTTTTTTATCCATTAGCATTTATAAAATTCAAAGTCCACAAACACCATACAGGATTCAGACATCCCGTATATTTTCCATTTCTAGATGACTAATTTATTTTATATTATATTATTCTCCCTTTAAAGATGTTATTGTTTAAGAGTCTAGTTGAAGAGAGGGAGGAGGGATGATATGAGCAAGGAGGACCAAGATTGTGATGGGAAAACCCACAGAGACAATTGACCTGAGCATGTAGGTACTCATGGACAGTAAACCGACAACTGTGGATCCTACAGGGTTCTGAATTAGGCCCTCTGCATGTGGGCAACAATCATGTAGCTTGTTCTGCTTGAGGTGACCCTGGCAATGGGACGAGGATCTATTCCTTGTATATGAGCTTGATTTTTAGAGCTCATTCCCTATGGTAGATGCCTTGGTCAGTCTTGATGCAGGTGAGGGGTAGGGGGCTTGGTCCTGCCTCAATTTAATGTGCCAGGCTTTGTTGACTTCCCACAACAGGCCGTACTCTTTCTGAAGAGTGGATAGGGAGAGGTGGATTGGGAGAGAGGTGGGAGAGAGTGGGTATGCTAATTTAAATGGCAGGCTGTTCATTTCATGCTCCAGTGAAAAATCATGAGGAGAACCTGGCTTTCTCAGTTCTTGAGAACCTGAGATCCCAAAGGACTGAAATTAGGTGGTGCTGAAAGTTTTAATTTCCACTTCTGAACTGGTACAAAGAGGCGATGGTATTGAGGGCCCCTTGAATCACAATGTGCATTAAAAAAGTAATCTTTGGATTAAAAGATATACATCGGGGAGGGTACTGCAGTAATGCCGAGGTAATTGGGGGATTTGAAGATGAGAAGCCATAATCTGTGTAACTGTGACGTGCATTCAGAGCAAACCAGTATAGTGATGTGCCACTCGCCAGTGTGAAGCATCTTTGACTTGTTGTTTCGTTAAATTCTGGGGGACGTGTGCTGCCAAGGGCAGATTCTATGATACTAACTTGACCTGGCTGTATACGGAGCTGGAAGAAAAGGAAAGCACAAAGACACAGACGTCTACAGGTCTCCTACACTGAATCAGAGTTGTGAACAATTTCAGCCGCTGGATTGTATAATGGAGAGCTACTTCATAGAAACTGATGAGCTCTCCTCAGCCTGTTCTTAATTAATTGTTTCAGCCCTGGAAACCAGAAATCTGCTCATAACTTATGTATGGTCAATTATTTCACTCCATCTGTGATCAGCTTGTATTTGTGTTTCTGATTTTAGTTTATTTCGCTTATTATTATGATCCCTAGTTTCACCCAAGTGTCACAAATGGCAGACTTTCTTCTGTTTAATAGCTAAATAATATTGGATGATATTTATGCACCACATATTCTTTATCCAGTTTCCTACTCATGGATACTTAGATTTTTTTTTCTATTTCTTGCCTGTGTTATCAGGGCTGCAGTAAACACTGGTGTGTTGATGTTTCCCTAAATTACTGATTCATTTCCTCTAGATACCTACCTTGTGTTGGAGTTGCTGAAGTCTATAGCAGTCCCACTGTTCTTTATAAAAGAAAACCTCTATACTGTTTCCATAACGACAGTGTATACTTTGAAAGAAAATGGTTCCCGTTGGTAGTGGTATTATTTGGAGGCTGACTTTGTTGAAGTAGGTATGGCCTTGTTGGAGGAAGTGTGTCACTCTGGAGGTAGGCTTTGAGGTCCCCATGCTCAAGCTACACCCAGCATGGAACACAATTCATTTCTGTTGCCTATCGATCAAGACGTAGAACTCTCAGCTTCTTCTCCAGCACCATGACTGCCTGCATGCTGCCATGTTTCTTGTCATGATGATAATGGACTAACCTTCTAAGCAGATGTAAGCCAACCCTAATTAAATGTCTTCCTTTATAAGGATTGCCATGGTCATGGTGTCTCTTCATACCAATAGAAACCCTAACTAAGACACACAGTGAATTTACATTCCACCAACAGAGTTCAAGGGCCTCCTTTCTCTGAATCTTAATTAGCACTTTTTATCTTTTTTGCTTTTGATAACATCCACACTTACTGGGGTGAGGTGAAATCTCATTGTAATTTTGGTTTGCATGCCCAAGATAACTAGAAACACTCAGTATCTTTGCATATACTTCTTAACTATTTTCTGTCTGATCAGGAGAATGTCCATTTAGGGATATGCTGGGTTTTTGTTTGTTTGTTTGTTTGTTTACTTGCTTGTGATAGAGTCATACCATTTGAACAGGAAGGGCTCCCACATGTGATACATGTGCCTCAACTTCTGATATGATAATTGCTAACATACACTGGCCTGCACAGCTCCAATTGCCTATTTTCAAACTGGGTCATTGGACCTATGCCATTATGTTTGTGAATTACTTAAATAGTCTGGATATCACATACTTGTTATGTGTGTTGTTTACAAATATTTTATACTAAATACATGAGCAATCAAGAACACCAACAGAAGAAGATGCAGAGCATTGAGGAAGACATGGCTGGCCAAGGGAAGGAAGGTGATCCCTCAGCATTCAGGACACATCCTTCATCTCAGTGAAACAAATAATACATTGCACACTGGAAAGCACAAGTCTGTTCCCAGACGTGGCTTGGTCATTCTATAGCAGAGCATCTCAATCTTTAGCCTTACCTCAAAGCTCTGCCAACGTTGTACCATAGACTAGTGAGCATACTTATGCATGCTAGAGCTTGTTAAGACTTCCAAGACGACATCAACATTCAGCCAAAGTTCAGAAGAGAGCATATACCACCACTATTTATAGAGCAATAACAACAACAAAAACACCAGGAATTTACAGATTTATAGTTTGGGGCTTGCCAAGTAGAGTTTATAAATCAACATCAATACTCCCATCCTCAGTACAATATAAATACTGAAAAATCTAAATAGAATTCTCTTCTCAGATCCATCTAAATAGAATTCTCTTCTCAGATCCATTAGAGGATGGTAAACCACTACCCCAAAACTGGAGACAGTGGGAGAGAAACATAATGTAAAGGTAACAAAAGTAGGTGCTGGGGCGGGTCTAGCAATGGACACCTAGAGGACAAGGGACAATTGAAGATGATGGTGGGTAGTCTGGCGGGAGAATTACAAAATCTGGGACTCTGGTCTCCAAGGCCTCCAAAAGCCAGAGAAGTTTGGGATGAAGATCTGGAGAGGGCCAGACAAGAACTCCAGATTGCTTTAGGCAGGGATATGAAAAAGGATGCTGCAACAGCCTTGCAACATTTATTCCTTTACTGGGGCTGGCCACCTCACATTGTTTGATGACAGATTTTGTTGACTCCCCAAGACAGGCCTTAACTCCTCTGAGGAATGGATGGGGGTGCAATGCGGGGGGAGGTAGAGGTAATAGTGGGAAAAGGGGAGAGAGGGGGAACTTGGGTTGGTATGTAAAATGAAAAAAAAATTAAATTAAAAAAAAACCACGAAGAGGAGAGCTGCTGCTATGCTAAATCCGGCCATGTGACTTTTATGTTGTGACCATTCTGTGAAAGAATTTGAAACTTTAGGCTATCAGGGCCATTTAGTATTTTGGGCATGGACTAAGGGGCCATTCTTGTGCAAGTTACAACTCAGTCTCACTGTTACTGAGACAGTAGAGGCTCATCTCATGAGGCTTCAGAGGAAAGCAAGGTCTCTATCAAGACCAGGAGTAGGACCTATTTGTATGATACTTTGGCTCAAATTCTGGCTTTATTTTTCCCATATTGTGAGAATTTGTGTGAAGCTGAATTCGAAAGTAGTAGACAAGTTTGTCTGGCAGAGGAAATTTCAAGACAGTGTAGCTTTGAATCTGCTACACAGTCACCACTGATCGCACTGATATAGATCTACAAAGAGAAACCACAAGTTGGGCAGAAGAAGTATAAAATGTACAGTTGGGAAAGAAAAATAATACTAGGAAATTTAAGTTCTCAGTCATGTCTGGTGCTGAAAAGGCTGCAATTGTTAAAGAGATTAGAGCCATTAAATAGAAGCTTTTGGCTCTTCACTGGAACCGCAAAGAAGGTGTGAGGCTCCATTCAGTTAAGACTTAAATTTATGAAGGGAGAGAAGCTAAAGGGTTTCTAATGCTCTAAGACAAGCAAACTTTTCACCAGCTTCAGCATATAGAAATTGCTGGATCTGTGATCAAAGGGGATCAGGCTTCATTCCAAACTATAAGCAGCACTTGGGTGTGTTGTCCACTAGAAATTGGTTTTGAAGATAAGAAAGATGCAAGATTGAGAGGATTATGGATTCTTCCTCACAGTTTCAGAGATCAACTAAGGCCAGGCAATGTGTGGCTGGGCTAGAACCCAAGGCTGGAGTCTCTGAGATCCCATTTCATGAAGCCGTGAAAACCAAGCAAAGATTGTGGCACAGATTTCAATTTGTCTTCTCAGAACTATGATTTGTACCACCATGCAGCTCTTGATATCCTGTGAGTGCAGAATCATCAAAGTTTAAATGAATCTTATGTCAGAAATACTTTATTCCTCAAACATTCTGGATATCAAGAAACTTGAGTAGCAGTAGCTCATTGCATTTGCTCCATAAAAAGAGGCTCTGGCTATTTCCAGGATGGGTTAAGCATCGTCAACCAACTGTCAGGTGAATGGTGGTAGTTTATATAATGATATATCTAACTCAATGACCTAGAACCCAACAAGGTGAGTAGATACAGTATTTCCCTTATTAAACAGCAGATTGAGGAGATATTACAGTGGTAAAGTAGCTTACAGAAAGTCATTGCATTGTTACCAGTGGTTGGACTTTGGGCCAGGTTTCTCCAAGTTGGAGGATTTGTATTCAATGAATTAATGTAAGTACACACAGATTTTCAAATCAGCAAGCAAACTTTATTCAAAAACAAACCAATCATATATCAGAAACATAGTTATGAGTTATTACCTAGACTTCTTTTCATGATAAACAAAGGAGAAGTTTGGTTACTAGTAACATCATTTGGGTGCTTCTCTATTTTTATATTTTCATTGTGAGTGTACCATTTAATGGCTGAGCCATCGCTCTAACCCTGGTTCTCTATTTTGATTAAGATATTTTAGATTATAGAAGTTGTTGGTCATTTCATATGTCCTTCCCATAAGCTGTCTTATTTTAAACAAACATACATAAGTTAGTGGTAAATAGAAGGGTCTCTGTAAAATTTCACTTAAATGTCATAATCTGAGTTACTGTACATGTACTCCATGCTGGTTTGTTTTTGTCAACTTGACCCAAATCTAGACATATCTGGTGAGAGACGATCTTAGTTGAGAAAGTATTAATGCAGCTCAAGGCAAACAGAGAGCCCAGGCTGTTAACAGGTTGATAAATACATTATTAGAATAGGTAAGTATGTGTGAACATGTGTGTACATATGTGTGCATGCATGTGTGTATGCATGGACACGTGAAGTACATGCAGACCAGAGTCCTGGTTTCTCAGATGCATTGTTAGAAGAAAGGTATATACATAGCCCAAGACAAATCTCAGGTGGCTAAACTATTTTTCTATTTGCCTGCCTCACCCTGAGTATCAGAAATTGCTTGAACCATGGTTCCCTGAATCTGTTATTAGTTCTCTGCTTGGTAGTAGAGATGTTCCAAAGTTAATCTTTAGTGATATATGCTTATATCTGTCTTTGGAGTCAGACTTCATGAAAATACAGATAGTCTGCCTATAAAAGACAACATCTGACCCTTTATTGAAGCTAGAAATATACATAGAGGGTAATGAGTTCAGGTTGCGGTGAATGTAGTCATTCTCAGAATAGTTGGATCTAACACTCCTCTCTGACTGCTCATCAAGATCAGAAACATTCTTACTCAGTACAAATGTCTTTAATCTTCATAGCCATAGCTTTATGTTCAAGGCCTAATGCCCAGGGCTATGATTTAAATCTGACCGTATTACCAGTTAGTTTCTCGCTAACCTTCTCTGACTCACATGTTCAATATCATTTCCTCTACAAACCCTCAGCTCTGGCAGTACACCCTAATTTTCTAAATTTATCTTATTAATAAATCTTTTGATATTTTCTTCTCCCTCTGAGCATCTAACACTCACTAAAAATTTTCCTTAACTCTGTGGCATTTCTAAAGGCTCCATTCAACTTCCAAAATTGACCTTTATTTAGATTTTAACTGAGTATGACATTTGTTCATATTTATGAAGCATAATGTAATAATTGTTTACATTTTTACCATGTGCAATAGTCAAATGAAGATAGTGAACACTTTCATTTCTTCAAATACTAGCCATTTGTTGTAGTATTGCTTTTTTTCCCACATTTCCCATATTGGTCAATGTGAAAGAAACATATGCTCTTCTTCTCCATGTTAGCCTCTGATTTGGAAGAAAAATTGAATACAATAAGTTGAGATGATGGTTCAGCCTTATTATTTGTTACAGCTGTGGGTCAAAAGAAGGAATAGAAATTAGATATGTGTCAAAGAGACTCTGTTGGAATCCAAAATTTTGGAGCCCATTGGAAAAGACAGTGAAGAGGGAGAGAATAAGATAAAACATGATGGAATATATGCCTTTAATACAAATGTTTAATGCAAAGGAAAGGAAAATACTTGATTGAACATGCAAGTAGGGGCTTAACAATGGTCTTTTTAGGAAACTATGAATGTCGTGCATTGTGTCTCTGAACTCCTTATACCAATTCGGTAGGACTTCTAAGGGAAAGTATAAGAACCTCTCATAGTCTAATTCATGGGGCTACAGAGCACAGGAACATGTGGGAACAGTGTGAATGCTATGGAAACAGAATGTTACTCCTCATAACTGTAAGTTAGCCTCAAAGAAAAGGTTTCTTTCATAGGCATTGCCATGGTTGTGGTGTCTCATACCTGCAATAGAAACCTTACTAAGAAGGTCTCCATCTGTTGCAAAGAAAAGTTTTCTTGATGAAGGTTGATAACTACACTTAAATTTGAAGATTTGGAGCTGGATGTCTTTGATGAGAGAAAACATGAGGCATTTGTCTTTCTGGGTCTGGGTTACCTCTTTCAATATGATCTGTTCTAGTTCCATTCATTTAACTGCAAGGCTCAGGATTTGCTTTTCTTTACAACTGAATACACTTGTCAGTGACCCCCACCTTCAAGTGCCAGTTTCTCTAAGAAGTCTTTGGAGGTGAATTTCTCTATATTTGTTTTTTATGTTTTTGTTGTTGTTGTTGTTTGGTTTTTGGGTTTTGGGTTTTGCGTTTTTTTTTTTCTACGATCTGAAATTACCCTTCTCTATAACTTGTACTAACTTATACTTTTACTTCATATCTTATACATGACTAATATCTCTATAGCCAGTCCAAAAAATGCGGGGGGGGGGGACACTGAGACTAAGCTCAATGACAAACTCAAATATACAGATATTTTAAGTTTTCTTTTCTTTTTTTTCTTTCTTTCTTATTTATTTTATTTATTTTTTGAGACAGGGTTTCTTTGTATAGTATCACAAGCTGTCCTGGAACTAGCTCTGTAGACCAGGCTGGCCTTGAACTCACAGAGATCCTCCTGTCTCTTCCTCCTGAGTATTGGGATTAAAGGCATGTATCACAGCCCAGCTCTAAGTTTTCTTTATTAATGTGATTTGAACTGTTGATAGACTTGAGATAACACCAATTCATTCTTGCATAGGTTGATTTTAAGTTTAACCTTTAACATTTCAGTAACATATCCTAAGGACATGAACATTAAATTCCAAGACAGTGATGGTAGAGAACGTACCATCACTAATAGCAAACCCTGTCCATTTTGACTTTGTAAATAGTGAAGACTTCAATCAAACAAGGAAGGAGGTTCTTTAGCAGTCTACACTGTAACCCACAAATTCTCTGCTACCCCAGGTAGTTGGGGCAATGTTTACCAAGTAAAGGAAATTTTGTTCCACACTGGTAAATGCAAAGGTCAACTAGTTGGTGTCAAAACAGTATAGATGTGTGAATCTTCTCAAGTGATAGAAATTTTTGCTGAAATAAAGAGAAATCATAAAAGTAAAAGTCACTGTGAATGACTTCCCCCAGCCAACACAAACACCAAAGTCAAGATGAAAGAATAAAAAGCTCTAACTTTTTTCTGCCAATCAAAGAGAAAGAGAGAGGGAGAGTTTTCAACCTGGCTTTGTGAGTCATTTACAGAGTTTACTGAGGAAGCCATTCCGTGGTTTAATTTTCCTTGATTAGCAAAGCAATTTGCTTCAGCTTCCTCTAACTTGATAATCAATTTTAGCAACTACGAAAGTGAAAATGCCACACAGATTGCTCCCATGGCTCTGAACTGCTAATCAATTTTGAAAACCTAAATCTAGCTGCATTTTACCCTGTCACTTCTGGCTTGACATCGTTAATATCTCTCATGACTCGGAATGCTGATGAATGAGTTTCCACGTGAAGTACTGCACTAAAATGATACTTCACTTTGGCTTAAGGATTGCCATCTTATCTCCACACTTACTGTTCTGCCTTATGAAATTGGTGGGTGTCTGCAAAGAGAACAACATTTTAAATAAAGTTATCATGAATTAATTCATCTTCCAGTTGTCATTTCAGAAGAAAAACTGCACATATAAATATTTTGTTGTAAATAAGATACAGATGCATTATTAATTGAATGCTAGACACATGTAAGCCATAGAATGAAGAATGGGAAGGCACTGGGGACACTATCCACTCTAGCCCCTGGCTTAGCTAAACAACTGAAGGCACTAGGCAGACACGAACTGTCTCATGGTCACCTGCATTCAGTTCCCAACTTGCATTAAATGGGAAAAAATGGCCCAACATTGCCTTAAAATCTTGCCATGCAAAGCTTCAGGAAATATGGGAGTACTGAGAGACTGAGAAGGCTCCACCTTAGTCACACGGTCTGAAAACCTGCCTGTCTTGTGATCATGAGAAGCAGTGATCTCATCATGTCCACCAAAGTGTTTGAAATATTTTAAGGGCATCAGCCTGCTTCCCTAAATTGAAATTTCTTTGTCTCAAATGCTCATAAACTAAACATTTTTCCCTTCATGTTTAGCATCTGAATTAACTCATCAACCATCTGGACCCTCCAGTCATATGACACTTCTTAGAGAAAGATTTAGACAGTTCTTTGGAAATGGGGTCTGAAGAAGAGAGTTCTGAATACTCAGTTAAGGCATTACCAGAGTCTGGAGATAAAGTATGCTCCGAAGTCTCTGCTTAATTTATAAGAATTGTTGCATGTCGGATGTCAAATTTCAAAATTTCCTGCGTAAGCAATGTAGCCACAGGTTGCTGAATGGGACGGGGCCATTCTTAGGCAACCAGAATCTCAGTACATCAGAAAGGCACAACACACAATACATTGCACCAAACACCAGGTGAGAGGCACAGGACTAGAAACATGCTGGCTGCCTGCAACAAGCAGTAACTGCAGAGAGCGGATTGTGTGGCATGTGGGAACCAGGATGTAGCAAAGGTTCTTCTTTAGTGGGGTGTGCAGGTTAGCTGTTCTCGCTGTCCTCATTTATTCTTCAAAAAAATGACTTTCCATTTTTTAGTCCTCAGAGATATTTAGAGTTTAAAGAATACTAAGTTGACAGTTTTTCTATTCAGTACTCAGATATATTCCACAGCCTGTTGACTTTCATAATGCCTGTGACCACTCTCTGATTTTGTTTTGTTATCTTATTATTCCGTTGTGCTAACAATGGATCGTAGGATTTCATGCTTGTTTGGAAGAACTCAATCATTGAGCCACAGGCAAAGCCAGTTAGGCCTTTCGATTTTGAAGAGTAATCAGGTATTTCCTGGCTTTGTTATCTCTCCTTATGTGGTTCTTAGGTACCAGATGACAAGCTATTACCCCGTGGTGGAGAAATTTTAGCAATAGCATTAGGCATGGCCTTAAAGTTCCCTTCTTCAGGAGTGTGATCTACTGGTACCTGGCATGAAAGGTGACAGAGAGAGGATGTGCAACACTGTCTCCCATGGACTCTGATGAGAGGGACACTCCTATTCTCATGTAGAGGACCCAGCTACTCCGAAAGCTAAAGATACTCTTTGGTGATGCCTGCCTATGATCTCAGCACTCAGAAGGCTGAGACAGGATGAGCTTGAGTTTTAGACTAGGTTGGGCCACTTGGAAAGACTTAAGAAAAAACAAAAATAACAAGATAGAAGATAATCTAGGAAATAACAGGGCTCTTATCTTCAGAATGATTAATATCATGAAATATAAAGGGAAAAAACCCATGAGGCTGGAGAAAACATGATTCTCTAGGTAGAAGACACAGTGGAGACTATTCTTACAAATGGGAGAAATGGTACCTGGAGAGACATGGAAAGGTTCACAGAGTGGACAACCTTCTCTTGAAAATTGTTCACTGATATTTGAACAAATTCTGTTACATTGGTATATTTCTCTCTCTCTCTCTCTCTCTCTCTCTCTCTCTCTCTCTCTCACACACACACACACACATACTACATAAAATTTTGAAAAGATAACAGTAAGGTATATAGAAGTAAATGAACAGTCATGGGCTGATGTACTAAGAATTCAGAAGAAAGTGTGTTTTAGGAGAGGAATTTATGCACCAAACTGCAGTATTCTTTTCCCTAGCATTCTTTCTAGTATTTATTATATTTTTGTTTCCTTGACAATAGCTATTCTGACTAAATTGAAATGGAGTCTGTATATTATTATAATTTGTTGTTTGAGAATTTCTGAAAGTGAATTTTAACCATATTTAAACCACATCATCGGTTCTTTCAGAACCACACCCACCTTTCCTGATGACCCTTTGTGCCCTCTTTGTTGTTAACATCCATTGAGTTCAATATGTGCTTCCTTTCCATTCATTGAGATGTAGCCTTCCACGTCGGGAACGTGACTGATCTACCACAAACAATATTCTTAAAGAAAATCGACTGTCCAGTTTTCAGTGGCTAGCAGTTGATCCTGAGCTGGGCGTGGGTCTTGATGTCCACCTCCCTTCTCCACGTGGGGATTTGGTCAGCATTGAGCTTGCTTGGGGTGTCCCTGTGCTGTTTATACCTGCTGTGAGTTCACGGGTGCAGCTGCTCTGCTGTGTCTGAAGGATGCTGCTCTCTCACCACTTCTGCCTTTTCCTGTCCTACATTCCCCTCTTCTGAAAATATCTCTGAGCCTTGGAAGAGCGTGGTGTAGTATAGTGGTTCCATTAAGGGCTGAGCAATCTACAGGCTCTCTTTCTGTACACTTTGGCCAGTGTGGGTCACTGTGGCCATCCCCATCTACAGCAAATAGCAACTTTCTCAGAAGAGGGTTCCGATATTTGTTTCGATTTGCATTTCTCAGATTGCTGAAGATGTTGACCAGATTTTTATGTATTTGTTGGTCACTTATTCTTCTTCAGATATTATTCAGGGAATTATGTAGCACACAACACTCATCTGTGCTCTATGCACTACCATACAGTTTGCGAGCCGGACAAGGGGCTGGAGATTGAAACACACAGACTCACAGACAGAGACACGGGTCATCCTTGATGCCAAAATCCTTGAAACAGGAATGCCCCAAGAATTCCCTCTTTATTGTGTCCAGGGGCAGCTTATATAGGGATATCCACGCCTCAATTATGCACCAGAAACCATTCCCCGCCATCAGGAACTCCTGAAGGTCTCATGCTCAGAGCACCTGTAGGCACTCAGATCAGGAGAAAACAAGTTGTTTACAAGAAACTCGGGATCTGGGGGTTCACAGCTCCCAACAGAATTAGATCACTCATTTAATGGGCCATTGTTTGGGGGTAGTTAATGTTTGAAGTCTTTATACTCTGGATAACTGCCTTCTGTTGGAAGAAATGGCAAGTATTTCCTCCCATGCTGACTCCATCTATGTGCTACACTATATGATGCTTTTAGTTTAGCTTTCAGTACCACAGTTGCTTCACAGCCTTTCACATATAACACCTCAGTAGATGAGAAAGCAGTAATCATACACAGAGGATTACATGGGTCAAAAATTAATTGCAGTATAAGCAACAAATACCAAGAAATACAAATAAAGCATGAATTTAGTAGAAGGGTACATACGACAATATTTTCTACCTTCTCGGAAGAGTAAGTAAACTATAACATTGAATTTGATAATTTAGAGGCTATTAATTTCAATAAATATCACATGCCCAGCAATAGATGGCCAACACAAAATGAACTCAATGGCATCTCTGGAGGGTGTGGATTCAGATGAGAGGAGAGGTGGTGAAGATCTTGGAAGAGTTGGGGTAGGAGAGACCATAATCAGAATATACTGTATGGAAACAATCTATTTTCAATGAAAAGTAGAAAAACAATGAACAAAAAATAGTAAGGTTGTCTTAAAAGAACAGCAAAGTTTTAAATTTGCATGTAATTTGTTGAAAATTATGGCAAATTTGATACTATGATTTAAGAAAAACTGTCAGTATCTTTATTTTTTTCCTTATTTGCTTATCTCTCCCCCCAGTGTGTGTGTGTACCATAGTGTGTATGTGAATATTGTAGGATAATTTTCTAGAGTTAGTTCTCCATCTACTCTGGGCTCCAGGGGTTGAATTCAAGTAATCAGCCTTGAGCTGCAAGTACTTTTACCTACATGGTCATCTCACTGACCCCCAAATTGAATTTTTATTAAATGTATTTTAACTGCAAAATAACATGAAGCTTTAACATAAAGATTGAAAATCTGCATTACTGAGACACTGGCCAGAAGGGAGGAATGTAGAGCAATGGCAGGACTTTTCACTCAGATGGAGAGCTATTTCACAATGGTTAACATTCTATTATAGAAGAATAAAGGCGATCCTAATCTGGGTGCCTTTAATACAGCCAGAAAACACAAAGTAAATATTATCAAATAGAAACAGACATATAAGCACACAAATCCTAGCTATTTACAAATGGGTAAAATGATCAGTCAGCAATTTTTTATCAACTGAGACTTTTTATCAACTGAGATTTTTTTATCAACATCTTTTATCAACTGAGATTCTTTTAGAACTCATAACACTGCTTAGCCTGTGAGATACCTCTTCTGTCCTTGAGAAACAAATGAGGAACTTTTCAGTTACATACAGAACAAATAATGGGACTACTACCATTTCCAGCTGAAATGACAGGCTTGTAAGGGACCAGAGATCCCATGCCAGATAAGACACATGAGGCTATGAGGCTCATAATAGCTCAACATCTCTGAAATATCACATTTTGGTTTCTTTTTGCAATTTTTATAAACAAGTCAAAGCCACCTCAAGGGAAATACCCTCTTTCAGTTTGAGAGGAAACTCATTCTCAGTGGATATTAACCAGAGATGATTCTATATCTCAGAGATTTTTGGTCATATCTGAAGATAAGTTTTAAGTGTTTTATCTGGATCAGCAAGTGCTGTGCAGCTACTGGGTTCAGAGAATATAAATCAATGTCCTATAATGTATGGGGGCTACCCCACAGCAAGGAGTCATTTGACCTCAAATCTCAAAACTGTTAAACCTAAGAACCCAATATTTCAAAGCAAAATATTAGTTCCAAATTCATTTCCTGCATTCATTAATTTATTCAGGACCGAATATGATATGCTAATATCTCCACTACTCTAAAATGTAAGTGAATTACAAAAACTTTCCTGCCAGTCTGCTGTAAAGGAAAGTTCAGAAGTCATGGTGTTCATTTAGTCAGAGTTTTACATATCTTCAGGGAATTCCACTCTTTCTTGAGGAGAAGCCTGCACAGTAATATTTATATAATATGTAAGTATGTGATATTTTGAAATTAGAAAATACAAACAAATATTTGGAAAATGCTTCCTTGTGGAGATATGGGCTATGTATATGTTGATTCATTGCTACCATGTCTTTCTTCATGTCTGAAGTCTGTCCAAAATCTTTCAGTCCATTAAGCAAATGTCTTATATAGTCTTAATAACAGTAATCAATCTACTACCAAAGTGCCTCGTTCATATCTGAGCAGCTACATAATACAGAGTTCTTTTTTTCTAAGACCTTTTTGCTGAAAGAAAAAAAACAATCCAAAGAGGAGCAAGAGACCAGCCAGCAACTGCAGTTTTATAGGCTTTTTTTTTTAAGCATATAGCCTCTCCGTGTATGAAGACATCACCTTTTCTCTCTGTGCAGTCCAAACTTCGGTGTGTACCCTGAACTAATGCTTAGGTTCTAAAACTCTGCAATGATTTAACAATTCTCTCTAAATCCAGTGTTTATTTTCTCAGCTTTTTTGTTGTCTGTGTGTGATTTCACCCAAATAAAGAGGATGAACTGAAAGTCGGTTCGTGTTTAATTGATTTTACCTAGTCATAGGGAAGAATTTTCATTTCAGGAATGTGTGTTTATATGCAGCTTCCACCTTCTATGAAACATGAGAGAAAAGATCTTGTCCATCAATTGGCTTCACTTTACCTACATCTGTTTAGGACGTCAAATATTTGTGTGAAAATATTTTTTCCTCTGTGGCAAGAAGCAAGGAAACAGACATCTAGGGAAGCCCTGGGAGGCATAGAAAATAAAACCAGGACTTTCTGAGGCATGATTTGGTCCAAAATCAACATGTGTCGTTAGCATTTATCATAAATGACATGCTAAATGGGATTGGCTTAGTAACCATGGACAGCATGTTTTTTTCCTCTCTCTCTTAATTTATGTGACTAAGCTCTGTTATTTTCCCTGATGTATGCATGGAAACAAATCCAATAGGCAGCTATTTAAGGAGCTAGAACTCCCACCCAGCAGAGCCAGATAGTCAAATAAAAATTGAGAAGTGTGGCATTTGCCCCACAGAGTGTAACATGAAGACAAAACAAATGAGCCCATAAATGAACAGTGAGCTACTAGCCAAACTGGAAAGCACCAAGATATAGCTTGAAATTAATATAAGCTCAAAGATGGAGAGAAGGTTCCAGCCAGGTGAAACTCAAAATAGTTTCTCCTTTGTGGGCCGTTGTGTGTCACACTCAGGTTGAAAGAATGAGCTTTAGCACACTTGAGCTCAGTCTTTTAAATTTTTCTGTGTTTGATAATGCCACACATGAGAACCCTTTAAAGAATAGGCCTCAGCCTTCCACCCTCTGTGGTGTCTGGTACAGCAATTACACAATCATTGAGATATTAGTTACCGTAAGGGTTTGGCTAGAGCTCGTCTGTAAGACAGAGAAAGAAGCTAGAGCCTCCTCTGCTCTTCGTCTGATTGTCTCAAGGTACCAATGAAGAACTCCCTCTCCAGTTCTACACTCAAGGATATGGAGTTTGGGAGGCATTAGTCCATCTATGAAAATTATACAAGTGGCTAATAGTAGAGCCCTTTGTGGTCTATAAACTGTAATTCTGCGTCAAAATTGTGTGGATCTCAACACATAGTTTCCTGGCTCGGGGGCTAGAGGGAAACAAATACCAAAGCATTTTTCATCTTGATCACAAAGACTCTAAGTCCTCCCCCATCTCCATTCTCTTAAGAAGAAAGAGAAAAGGTACAAAAGGGCTATGATTTCAGTTTTGCTAACAGTTATGGCATGCCTGGCATATAGAGATGATCTTAAATTGTGCTTCAGATTAATAGGTGCTGATAGAGATTAAAATGAGTTGTTGGCATTTGATGGGCTGAAAGAAAATTCCATTATCAGATTTCATGATTATTATTTAAATCTTTGTATAATATCTACAAAGCTCTCCCAATGGCTTTAGTGCTGTTCATTAAATTGTGTAGAGAACCACCTGTGGAAAGTGTTATTGGTTTTCATCAATTCCTCCAACTTTTAAAACCATTTCTTCAGAGAAAGTTAACTTTGAAATGAGACAAGATGATAATGGATGCTTCCATGTGCAGCTCTCAGCACCGTTTACCCAGCTTCATATTCATGCTCTACTGATTTGGGAAGGAAAAAAATTCTCTAGTATAAGAACAAAGACGTTTTAGACTCAGCGGTTAAGTTAGGATTGAGTTCCTAAAATATAATGTACACATTCAGACATCTTAGTGATACATCTTATTTCCTTCATGATAAAGGGGATTCAAAGATGTATGCCTTTAGAAATAGACTCTTGCTACCCCTATTCACTTTCCTTCTACAACATTTTATTGTAAAGTAGGACCTCTTGTGCCTGAGCTGTCATATCTGAATTCTAACACACAGAAAGGAGAAAGCAACAAAAATCGATGTTTGCTCATCTGAAAGTACCTGATAGAGAACATGCTGTGTTATACTCAAGTGCATGGCAACACACAGCTACAAGACATGCTTAGAAATGCAGGGTTTACTCAGAGCCAGCAGGTGCTAAACTAAAATCCAAGGGCTGTAAAGTGGAAGAAGGAAAGCCAGATATGCAATAGCATTCTGTAAACAAGCTTTCAGCCTAGATGCTCCATCCTCGTGGAGGTCCTGAATCTGAGACTTAACTCCCCTTTCCCTTGACCGCCACTGGATTCCTCCCTGTGTGCAAGTGCCAGGTTTTCTTGTAGCTCATCGCACACGTGTCTCTTCTTCTCAGCTCTTGCCTTGGCTCTGTTTGGCACATCCAACATCCCTTTCACACTCGACTCTCTGTGACTACAACCTTGACCTCGATTCAGGCTGGGCTCAATGCCATGACTGAGTGAAACAGAACAAGCATTCATGTTGGTCCAGTTTGGACTTTAGTTCAGTTCTGTAATTATAACAAGCACTCATGGAACACCTGCCTTTCAAGTTGGTGCCTAAGCACAGCCAAAAGTCCCCTATCTGAAGTTCTTGAAACTAAAAATGTATGAGTTCTTTTAAGATTTGGAGTATTTATACATGGAAAATAAGGATGTATCTTGCAAATGACACCCAAGATTAAACTTGAACTCTGCTTATGCTCATATGCACATTATACATATTGCCTTCTGGTAATTTTTCAGTGTTTTAGTGTCCCATAAACCATTATATAAAGTCAGTTGTAGAATTTCCCACTCGTGGAGGAGTTGTGATTGTGCGCCAAAATCTGAGATTTTGAATTTTGTATTTTTCATCAGGATTTCACCTATATAACAATCTATGTCCTCTTTGGTAAAACTGGGGTATTAAAATGGGCCTACCACATAAGGCCTACCCAAATGATTGTCAGTGTTGTAGGATACTGTGTAAGTAGGATGTAGCCTATATTTCCTACTAGCAGAATAAAAATGAATAAGCCTAACCCCAACACCTGTATGGCTCAATGAGACCTCCATTCCATATGCTCAGTTCTGTTCCAAGAAAGCTCCTAATCCCTTACAGTGATACAAACCACTGCTTTTTCATTTTATCTCTGTGTCCTTTTCTTCATTGTTCTCATTTAACACAGCTGTCTTCTTTCAGAGGCTTGGCTTAATCCCCACACCTGTAGAGTTTGTTTGAACCACCCTTAGGAAGGCATAACCAATGCCTACAGAAGACGAACAGTAAATGTGTGCTTCCCAAGCAGAAGGCTGTTTCAATTTAGACTTGAATGACAAGCTTTGAAGTCTGCCAAAGGCAGTGACTTAAAAATAATGCTAGAAGAGACATTTAACCATTCACTAGCAATGGAGACTCCATCTAACAAGACTTACAAGGTATCTCATATCTGAGAATTCAGAGTACATATGCCTCAGCAATTCCAAGGAACATAAATCCAGAGAACTGGCAAGGTAACAGGCATGATCTACTGATATAGCAAGCAATGAGGAGAATTCAGATAATGTTATGTTACTCAGTCACCTTCCAAAACATGTCTGTTCACACAGTCAATTCTGCAAGAGAGAATTGGTAATATTGGGACTTAGCATAAAAAGAGACAGGTGGACCAATGGAATCAAACCAAAGACTCTGATATTAATCCACACACCTATGAACATCTGATTTTTGACAAGGAAACTAAAATTATATAATTGAAAAAAGAAAGCATCTTCATCAAATTGGTCTGATATAACTGGATATTAACATGTAGACGAATGCAAATAGATCCACATCTGTCCCCATGCACAAAACTCAAATCCAAATGATTTTCCTAATGTTTCCTGGGAAATAGTGTTCAATTAGGAGATCCGCGATGCAAAACTTCTTATTTTTATTATATGGTGGTTATAAATATATTTTTTATTAAAAATAGGATTGTCATTTTTCCCACAAGTAAAGGTATTTCAAAGTGAATCTACACCACCATCACCCACTGCACCCACCTGAATGCTCATTGGTTTTGCTTTCATCTTTGAGCTTTATTTTGTAAGAATAAAGCACGATTCCTTCAGTGTGCAAATTTTGTTCTCAATAGGAATTTACTAAAATCTCTAAAAAGTGAAGGCATGAAGGCATTTCATATGGTTAACAAATGACTTTTATCCAGTGTGCAATATAGTAAAAGTAGTACATAAAAGTTGTTTCTACCAATATACTCAATATGCTGGCCATTGAGAGCCATTTGCAAAAAAATCTTCTGTAACAAGTAAAAAACATTTTCTAAAGTTTGATTCTCGATAAGCAGCAAAGTTTATACTTCAAGAATGAGGTTTTATTTAATTACCTGCTAGTTAAATCAAATATGAACTTAAACAGAAAAGTATGTCAATTTGACAATGTTTAGAGTTCTGTAATTTTGGAAAACTACAGGTTTTATTTCAGTGCACAGAATAAATGTGTACTGTCTGGTTGCCTCTTTCTTTCTTACTGTTTCAATATTTTTTCATTCATGATTCAATCACAAATTAACATTATCATTTATGTTCATGATTAACTTAATTTACAAAGTGTTCATAAGTTATGGTAAATATTTAATCCTTAAAGGGAAAAGCATTTTCTGTAGATTCATGAATTGCACTAAAAATGAATGTTTTTGTTTATTTTAAATGATTTTACATTTGAGGCAGCTGATATCACTGTTAAAACTATAATCAGGGGCTGGAGAGATGGCTCAGTGGTTAAGAGCACTGACTGCTCTTCTGAAGGTCCTGAGTTCAATTCCCAGCAACCCACATGGTGGCTCACAACCATCTGTAATGAGACCTGGCACTTCTCTTCTGGCCTTCAGGCATACATGGAGGCTGAACACTGTGTACATAATAAATAAATAAATCTTTTAAGAAAAAACTGTAATCAAATTTTTGCTCAAAGTTCAGTGTAGTGGTTTGATTGAGAATGGTCCCTATAGACTCATATGTTTGAAGAGAGAATTCCCAGTTGGTGCAACTGTTTGAAAAGGATTCAGAGGTAAGGCCTTTTTGGAGGAGATTTGTCACTGTGGATGGAATTTGACAGAACCCATTTCCAGTTGGATCTCTCTCTGTAGCCCTCTCACTTTCTCTCTTTCTTCCTCTGTGTCTCTGTGTATGTACATGTGTGTGTTCCTTTGCTTATGTGTGTGTGTGTGTGTATGTATACTTGTTCTTTTGGATAAGATGTGAATTCTCATCTTCTGCTGCAGTGCCATGCTTGTCTGTTTACAGTCTCTTTCCTTACTGTGATGGTCATGGGCCATATTCCTGGAACCTTGATTTGCAAATTAATTGCATTATTTTTGTGTATCTTTGTTCAGTGGGTTGTGTCCTGACAATAGAAAAGTAGCTAAGACATTTTGTTGTTGGAAATTTCAATAACTACAGATAAATTTTAATATATAAAATTATATAGTAAAAGTGTGTGATTTAAAGCAAAAGATACTTACTATCGATTAAAAGAAATGTTTTACTGAGAAGAATCTAACATATAATCTGCCTATCTCCAGGAGCACTCAGTCAAGATACACCTATGGGACACACTTCATAAACTAGATACTAATATCTTTCAGTGGAGAACTGTACTAGAAATCAACAACAATATAATTTGTAAAGTCCTCATATACCTTAATATTGAACAATATGTGTGCATCTAAGTGATATGAGTATAAGAAGAAACCTCAAGGCAAAGTTTTAAATAATTTAAACTGAATAAAAATGAAAATACAGCTTTATCAAAATTTTAGAATATTGCAAAGCAAGCCTGAGGGGAATATAGAACATTAAAGGTGAGTCTTGGGAAAGAAGGTTTTATAACTAATAATGCACTTTCCACAATAGGAAACTAGAAAAACAAAACAAAATTTAAAACCATACTGGACAGAAGAATAGGCATCAATGAAGAAAAAGATAGGAAATGAATGGAGATAGTCAATAAAATCAAAATGTGGTTAGAGACAAATGACAAATCACTAGGAGCAGAAGCAGAAGATGAGCTATCACTACAGACTCCAGATACTCTAAAGAAGAGCAAAGTACTATGAGACTCACTATATTCAGAGATTTGGTGGACCTGTAGTCAGAGGCTGCTCGTTCATTTCCGAGCTTCCTAGACTCAAAATATTCACACAGAAACTGTATTATTTAAAATACTCTCTGGCCAATAGCTTAAGTGTATTCCTAGCTAGCTCTTACATCTTAAATTAACCCATTTCTATTAATCTGTGCATTACTACATGGTTGTGGCCTACAGGTAAGTTTCCATCCAGCATCCAGGATCAGTCTCCTGTGGTGGCTACATGGCTTCTCCTTGACTTCTCCTACTCTCTCCTCCTCTATCTGCTTGGAATTCCTGCCTTCTCCTATACTGTGCTACAATAGGCACAAAGCAGATTCTTTATTAACTAATGGTATTCACTGCATGCAGAGGGGAATTCCACATCACTTCTCCTTTCTATCTAAATAAAAAGGAAGGTTTTAACTTTAACATAGTAAAACTTATCCCTGATTGATCTTATTTTATTTTATTGTTATTTTTACATTACTGTTTGTTTTATTAAAAAGAGACAGAAAGGGTATAGATTTAGATGGGAGGGGAGGTGGAGAGAATCTCAAGGAGGGGAAAATATCAGAATATATTGCATGAAGAAAATCTTTTATCAATAAAAGGAAAATAGGAAAAAAAAAGTCTGAGAAATCTTACTAGGTATGATGATATGCATATTTAATCCCAATACTTGAAAAATAGAAGCAGAAAGATCCCTGTGAGTTTGAGGCCAACCTGATCTACATAGCAAGGTCCACACACTAAGGTTGCATGGTGAGTTCTTTTCTCACACAAACAAACATATGAGGCTGTGAATGTGGCTAGGGCACAGGATGGGAAACATTTGCACATTCCCCTCAGTTCACTGTGAACTTAAACATTTGCACATTTCCCTCAGTTCACTGTGAACTTAAAATTCCACTAAAAAAATCTTCATTTAAAAGTATAAAACCAAGAAAAAAAGAGTTTAACTGTTAAGAAAGAAACCACTAAATCACTGATTTCCATTTTTGGTGCTGAGTCTGTCTGGAACTTAGCTTTCAGCTGGTGGCCTTTACACCATTACAAGTGTCATTTTCTGATTGAGGCTAGTAAAATTTTGTCATTATTAAGAATGGTTCTTTTTAGATTGGAGAGCTGATTCAACAGTTAAGAACACTGATTGCTCTTCCAAAGGACCTAGATTCAAGTCCCAGCACCCACATGGAATCTCAGGACTGTCTGTAACTCCAGTTCCAAGGGACCCGATACCCTCACACAGGTACAGATGCAGGCAAAACACCAATGCACATAAAATAAAATTAAACCATAAAAATTGTTTTAAAAAATGGTTCTTTTTCTGTCAATGGATCGTGTCTATTTTTATCAATAGAAATAATAAGTGCAAGCATGTGACTAAATTATCTATCGGCTACAGACGATGGACTAGGAATTTACTCACCTCAAATAAATCAGCACTGATAATTTTGTAGCCAGCCACAGACAGAAATACTTTTGTGTGAGCCCTGGGATCTAGGGAAAACAAAACTTTTAATGGATCCCCCAACCTATAAGGGTCTGGGGAGTAGTAAAGACCACTTACATAAGCAGTGAACTCAAGACTCCATCCCCGGATCTAGACTTGGAAATGGCCCCAGCTCTGCAATTCCTGGCTTTAGCACCTTTTCCCTAAAGCCCTACTATCACAGACTGTGTGAAGAGCCCAGGAGATGTCACACATTGTGTGACATGAAACAGACTAACCTTGGTTCTATCCATGGCTCCTGAAACAGCCCTGCATCTTCTGCAGTTGAATCTAGAGACTGGTTCTGCTTTGCATAAGGCTTTGGAGGAAGACTCCCATTTGAGGCCAGGGGCAGCCTTGCTCTCAGGGTTTAGTATTAGCCCTCCAGAGACCTGGGCATCAGTGTAAGCAGATGGGCATGTAAGCTGAGGTGCTGTCTGTAGCCAAACCGTGGTTCTCACAAAGGCCGAGAAATAAAGCAGTTTCTGTTTGTGAATCTGCATGCCTGCCCAGAAGCCGTCCAGGGACACATGGTCCATCATCCCAGAGACAGGTGTAAAGTCCTCAGGCATGAGTCCTATGACTCACGCACCTCAGAAAGGCTAAATAGTGGCATCAGGTGATGTTTCCTGAGCAAGTGTTTGTCTTTTGATTTGGCATATCATCACAGCAACCCTGCGATGCATAGCCAATCTTCCACACCTGTCTGAGACCATTTCCCCAAAGCACTTTGTAATTTTCTTCCAATTAGCCAGTCCTGATAAGCTGACACCGTGTGCTCTTTCCTTTCACGGATGCTTATTCGTGGGTACGTTTGAGATGTCATTCACAAACCTGAAGGTAAATATAAGCTAAATATAAGCTATGGTCTTGTAAGCCCACATACGTTCAACCTGTGTTTCAGTGTTGTGTTAGTTAATTCTCTTATCCTGATGTTATTTAAGGAAGAAAAGAAGGCTTCATTCGGGCCCACAGTTTAAGAGCGGACTCCATCATGGTGGGAAGTGAATCGCAGCAGGAGCATGGGGCATGCAGTCTTATTCTACCAATGCTCTGCTTGCTTTCTCCTGAGTGCCAGCCCATGCCATGGCGCCACCTACATTTAGGGTGAAACTTCCAATCCCAATCAAGTCAGTCTAGAAAAATCTCTCACAGACATGCCTAGAGGTTTGTCTCCTATGTAAATCTAGATCCTGTTATGTTGACAGTCACCAGTGTTAAATTTTCCATCTATGGCAGGATTGCCTTCTTAGGAGAAGGAATTTTCCCTGTCAAGCCATTGCCTCCGCAGTTGCTTTATGTTGTCTTGTAACTGGTGTTGGAAACTTCTGGCGCCTGATAGTCCTCTGACACTTACCTCTGTTTAACGATAAAGTCTACTAATCGTGGATGAGTTTCAGCTTTAAAGGCTTTTATCCTTTGGCAGATAATAGTCCCAGCATGTGACTTTAGTGAGGATTTAGAGTTCAGCGAGATTTGCAGGAAAGCTCAGCATTTTTATGCACTGATAATTTGCCTAAGTTTCCACAGAAGTCAAGACCCGCAATAAAGCTGCCCTTAGAGTTCAGAGCGAGACACTTGCTCCACAAGAAAGTTCAATTTGAAAACACATATTTTTCTCATTGTCCCTGCTCCAGATTCTGTATACACCTGTCAAGAATAAAACAGAACACTCTAAAAATGCACCTGAAAATGATGGTACTGTCACTGAGCTCCTAACTGGGAATGGTGGGAAGCACAACCAACCACACCCGTGATGCATGTGTACCTATGTACCAGCGGCCCACTGGAACACTGTGAGCCTATAATACTCCCCCGAAGTGGGAGTAGCTCGTGCTGGATTCGTGTTGGATTCCGGAAAAATAAGAAGCTACTATGCAATGCTTTCTGTGAAATTCATAAAACCACAAATGAAAAGGGATAACATGCAGACAAAGAGAACCCTGGATGATCTTGAGAGCTGTTCCCAGGCTCTGGGCACTTAGAATTAACTGTGTAAAGACGAGAGCCCCTATAGATTTAAAGATGTCACTCATGCAGGGCTATATGTCAAGGCTCAACCGTGTGGAGAGGCCAGTGGGTGGACGCTTGCGGACTAAAGCATTGGGTGGAGGGTGGACACTGCTGAGGAGAAACTGAGGATGAAGGCAAGGAGAGAAATACTTTAGAAAAAGCACGTTCAGGAAAGGGACCCTGGGGAATGACTATCATGGGGGCAACAAAGATTTTAATTTTGGAAGTGAAATGGAAATGTCTTGGGAAGCCAAAATGAATGCTGAGATTGAAATCATAGGGCATGTCAACATTTTGCCAAAAATAATGTCCATTAGTGAGCCTTGAGCTGAATTCTCCATTTCCAGACATGTCCTTTCTTTCAAGTAACAGCCTCTGTCCGTATGTAAATGGTAAGAATCAAGGCTGCAACCACCTTCCTAGTCCATCAAGGAGAAAGAAAATCTCTAAAATGTGTAATCACTAGAATCCTGCTTTCTATGAAGAAAAAGAATGGAGAACTTGCATTGCTACTTCAGTCATTAAAATGAGACTTAAGGGGTGAATATGACCAAAATAATCACCAGGTTAGTGGGCTCTGTTGAAATTAGGGGATGGGTCACCTCCACTACTACAAATATCTGTCTTGTAACCCAGAGTCCTGCCTAACGAGCCCACTCTGAACTCTTCTGTAGCACTTGGAACATTGTAAAACAAGTTGTGAACTTGTTGGAAAGTAAAAATGAGAAACTGATCTATAGAGAGCTGCCGACAAGGGTTGCCGTCTTTGCAGCTTTGACCTCTTGATCCTATAATTGCTTTTCCACTGCTAAACAGGTGTAGCTGATCAGTATCCATCGTATTCACACACTGAACTATCAGGCTGCAGAAGACATTGTGGCACACACCCACAATAGCAGCACCCTGGAGGCCGAGGCAGGAGTATCTCAGTTTGAAGCCAGGCTGGGCTACTTAGCCAGACCTTCCCTAATTTAAAAATGAAATACCACCCTCAAAAATCACTTAAGAAGCGATGTGCTTAGTCCCATGTTAACACTGGGATGACCTTTCACCTCCATTCATCAGTGCATCCGTGCAGCCAAAATACCTCCGATCCTAGACTGCACCATTGAGTCAATGGGCAAAACCGATCCTTTCCCCAAAGTCAGTCTGAAGGAGCACAACACTGGCTTGTTTTTAGCCACTCCCTCTTACTCAACAGAGCAGAATACAAGCCTGGCTTCTGACGTCACTTCCTTCTCTTCAGCACTGCTAAATGGCCTGCTTCAAGCACATCTCTGTTTAGTAAGCCCACGACAAAACCTCTACCAGTTTCTCTTGGCTCATTGGTTGCTTTGCTTTTCTGATCAACAAGTTGAACCCCAATATCTATCTCTGTGTTTTTATTATTCATGCTACATTTGGTGCCCAACATGTAGGATTTTCTTATTTTCTAAAGCTTACTCATATTCTACTGCATACCCCTTCACAGAATGCTTAATTCCGTGTCCATTGTTAAATTGATGAACTGCTTCTACATTTTAGTATCACGAATAATATTTTTATAGGTGTGTGTATTCTCTTTGAGATCTGGCATTAAACCACTTTGGGTATATACACTACACAGATGTGAGCAGATAAAGCCACAGTAATTCTACTTTAAATTGTCGCCTGTTTAGAAACTTTTAATTTAGAGTTCTATTTAACGGATACAGGAAAGCATAATGTATGTATATGGGATATCATGTGATATTTTGAGACATACATACTTGATTATACAGGCAAATTGGGCCAAGCCCATCTAAGTGTGCAGATTCTTCCCATCCCTTCATGTTACAAATGCTCAAATCCTTTCCTCTAGATTTTTGAAATATGCAGTATTTGTAGACATTATACTGGACACTGACACACCGCATCTTCTTGCTACCATCTGAGACGAACCTAGTATGTAAGTAGGATAGAGGAAATTATAGTTTAGAAGCATAGGACACAGAGGATAAAGTCATGGGAAACCTTTATGATGCAATGGAGTAAGTTTCATCTCCTTAAGAGTCTAGGATTTAATGAACACTTAGGACTTTCTTTTACTACACAATCGTA
Organism: Neodon shergylaensis; assembly: GCA_025134845.1. Taxonomy (NCBI): domain Eukaryota; kingdom Metazoa; phylum Chordata; class Mammalia; order Rodentia; family Cricetidae; genus Neodon; species Neodon shergylaensis. Next base: position 554,498 of record JABTXL010000959.1, read on the forward strand.
CTGGACTTTGGGAGTTAGGCATATACAAAGGTGTAACCCTCAGACAGTTAGAGTGTAGAGACACTTAAAGTATACAACTAGATACAAGAGATGTTTAAATTAGAATTCAAACTTCCTTGACTATTTGACCCTGAGCAAATTATTTAGACTATATAGATCTTAGGTTCTACACATGTAAAATGAACTTAATATTAAAACTTCTCATATAGCTTTGTTGCAAGAAATGAGGTGTGAAATACAGAAAGCTCTCAGTGGCTGAAAAACACAGCCAGGAAACATTGTTTACTTTTTCTTACCCTTTAAAAGGGAAGGCAAAATAAATAACTACAACTAACAACTAATGCATTAAATGCTAATTGGGATACCACTTAGCCCCGAGGATATAGAAAATTTTCCATTAGAGATGCCTTTATTGAAGAGGTGATGTTTGCCGATGTATTTGATGCATGAGAAGGAAGAGAAATCAAAAGAAAGAAATCATAATTAATTGCTAATTTTAATAGTTATTTTATGACATCTAGAATCCCCCACAGAGAGGTCTTGTGAGTATGTTTGTGCGGGATCATTTTATTATAGTAACTGAGGTAGGAAGACTTGCCCATTGTGGATAACACCATTGCCTGGGTTTGGGGGTCCTGTTCTATATGAGTACAGAAAGGAGGCTGAGCTCTGACATGTATGCACGTGTCAAGCTCTGTCCCTCTTATAGACACAATCATTGTCTTAGGTAGAGTTTCTATTGCTGCAATGAAGTGACATTTTCATAAAGTAAGTTGGGGAAAAGAGGGTTTAATTGGCTTATACTTCCACATCACTGCTCATCACAAAAGGAAGTAGGACAGGAATTTATACAGGGCAGGAACCTGGATATAGAAGCTGATACAGAGGCCATGAAGGGGTGCTATTTACTGGCTTCCTCCACATAGTGTGCTCAGTCTACTTTCCTATAGAATGCACACAAAACCTTCAGCCCAGAGGTGGTCTCACCCACACTTTGTTGGTCTCTCTCTCTTCAACCACTAACTAAGAAAATGCTCTACAGGCTGGCCCACAGCCTAATCTTATGGAGGCATTTTCTCAATTGAGAATTCATCCTCTCAGATGACTATACTCTGTGTTAAGTTGGCATGAATCTAGCCAGTACAATCATGGTTCATGTTTAATTTGGAGAATAGTCACACTCTTTTCCACGGTGGCTTACAGCTTTCTGTCATCCCCAACATTGCACAAGTCTCCACTGTCTCCACATCCTCATCAGCGCTTCTTACTTTCTGTCTCTTGCTGTCCCGTTAGTCTAATCCCATACGAATTTTCTGTGATTTCGGTGTTAAATGCAAGAGCTCATTGCAAAACCAAGATCATAAAAGTTTTTCCTCCTCTTTTATGAATCTTATCACATCTATTCATAGAATTATGAATAATTCTACAAAATACAAATATAACTGCACTTATTGGCATATGGGTATCAAATCTTCTCATGACTCCATTATCACAGTTTTGATCTACAGATTTATAATATGTTTTGATGTCACTAAATAGGAGACAAAATTGATTTTTTTTTGGAAGTTTGCTTGGTTCTTTAGGGTTCTTATGGTTCATAGGAATTTAGTCATTTAGTTTTTCCTGTAAAAAATGCCTTTGGATTGTGTTAGAGATTGCATGAAATCTGTTACTCCCTGTAAGTAGTAGCACTGACAAATTTTGATACTATAAAGTCTTCCAATCAATGCAGACAAGGTGCTTATTTTGTGTAGTTGTATCTTTAGACTCATTCAGAAATATCTGGAAGTTATTTTATAAAAATTTATTTATTTATTATGTACACAGTATTCTGCCTGCATGTGTCTTTGCAGGCCAGAAGAGGATACAGAATCTCATTAGGGGTGCTTGTGAGCTACCATATGGTTGATGGTAACTGAACTCAGACCTCTGGAAGATCAATCAGTGCTCTCAACCACAGAGCCATCTCTCCAGTCCCCAGTATGGAATATTTTAGTGGAAAAGTTTTTCTGTCATGTGACTGGGTTTATTCCTATTTTATTATTTTTGATGCAGTTGCAAATGATATTACTTTCTTAAACTCTTTTTCAGATTATTTACTGTTAGTATACATAAGTGCAGCCAATTTCAGTTGTTGATTTTGTATCTGCAACTTTGCTGAATATAATAACTGTAAAAAGGCTTTTAGTGGAATGTAGGTCTTCCACACAAAGAATTATATCACCCGTGATGAGATGATTTTACTACTTTATTTTCAATTTAGATGTCTTTATTGCATTTTCTTGCTCATTTTTATATTTTTTTACAGCAGTCTCCGATACTGTATTGCATCGCAGTGACAGCGTTATCATCCTCTTTTTGCTCACTACTGTAGAGGCTTATCCTTTAGTCTCTCACCATTTGATGCTGGTAACTAAATTTTTCACACAGACCCATCAAGGTTCCTTCCAGGATCCTTGAGCAGTTTATGAGGGTGTAGAAGTTTTTCAAAGACTCTACTGCTTCCATTGACATGGTCATCTGCTTTGTCCTCCCACCTGTTGATGTGTGGTAGAACAAGTAACTCCCAAAACAATAGAAGCTGTTATTGTTTCCCTTGATTGTCTTTTCAGAGGTTAAGAGTGGGTCTCTGTTGCTGAAACCCTCGTACATTTCAGACACAAGTCTTAGAAGATTCAAGTTAGATCAGACATGAACGCCTTCTTTCTGTGTTCCACCTCCCACAGTACCAGAGATTACCATGCTAGCTGCCAGTAGAGGAGCGTAATCAGTCGCTCTACCCAACTGTGATACCTACGAATCCTAACAAATGACTAGCATGAAAAGCTAACCCCAAGGTACAACAGTGGCTCTCATATGGAGATAGCAACCAATAGCTAGCTAAATGAACTCTAGAGCCACTCAACACTACGAAAAGCTTACAAGGCATTAGAAACCCACAACTTCCAGGGCTCTTGAAGTCACAGATCTTAGAAGAAAACTCATGCTACTTGCTAGAATAACATAGTCATTAATATTCTAATACTTATCCTTATACCCACATATAAATGTAGCTTGTACCTTTCATCAAATAAGCTTCTCTTTACAGCAAATGGAGACCATTAAAGAACATTACAATGGGATGCACTGCAAAGACCAGCAAATCCTGAGGAACCGAGCCCCAAGGGATATATTAATAGCGTAATTCCTGCACCTAAGACTCAGGGAACACAATGGAAGAGGGGTGAAAAGATTGCACATGCTGGATGATCAGGAAGTCTGACATGAAACAATGTTGCATAGAAATGACTGCTTAACAGGATTTGAGCAAGGTAATATCAATAAATTTGCAGAAGGGGGAAATCTTGTCAAATCCCACACCTACACAAAGGTAACTAGTATCTCTGCTAAGAAAGAGACAATTAGCCTCTCTCGTGGATAAGCCCCTAATTGTTTAACCCACACAATGTGGTCAAGCCTGAAATCATATACACACAAACAATAAAAACAGACTCAGTAGATTGTATTTATATATCTGTGAATCGCATCTCTATGTAAACAATAATAGCAAAATTAAAAATTTAAAAAACCTAAGACCTTCAGTCTGCTTTGCTTTAGAATCACCAACTAGAATGAAGGTTAGAGTTTAACAGAAGGAAAAGCAAATGTGTGATAATAGAATGCAAAATCAGTGACTTATAGATCCAATAATATTGATAAGATAGTTTGTTTGGAGTGAATGAGACTGAGACATCATAAAACATTATGTAAGGAAGATATTCTTCAAAACACAACTTTTTTTTACTCTGAATATTATATGGTCTTTTTGACCTTAAAATGTAAAAAAAAGATAATATGAACGACATCATATGCCTGATTTGTGAATTTTAAAGTGGAGAAAAAATTATCAAATTCTGAAAGATGTTCTATTAAAAATACTGAATAACTGATACTCTAGTTGTTTTTATTGATAAATTGTCCCATCCTTTATGGAGATCTAATCTCAGGTTTCCTCAGGCTTATCTGGAAGATAGAACAGAAAGTCTCATTTCTCAGCTTATTGTGAGTATGACATAAACTTGACATAAGTACCGAAAAGAGAGACACAACAACAGTGAAAATATGTAAATCTAGGTCAAAGATGGGAAAGGATTTTAGCTTGCTTGTTTTACCAATAATATCAAACAAAATATGTAGTAATGCAGAAGGAATAGTATATTACAACTAATTTAGAAACATCAGAAGACAGAACAGCAAGTTTTAACAATCTTCCTGAACAACCAGATACTATTAATTCTATTAAATGCTACTCTGTCCTCTATGTTCCAGTGAGCAGGGCAAAGGAGATGGTTTAATAAAGAAGAAAAATTCTTTAAGTAATTAAAATAAACCAATCGCTTCAAACACAATTTCCTTGTAAGACATACACAGAAAATACATAGAATGAAAATTTATAAGCTAAGGAAAGTTTACTTTTGTTTGTTTTAGTTATTTATTTTGAAGATCAAAACAGAGGAACTTCATTATCATGCTGACTGAAATTTGTCTCTTTGAGAGATTGGCTGTTGACCAGCACAGAGCCCTCAGGTGTTAGTCGGTGATATGCAGCTTCCACATTAGGGATTTCTAAAACATGGCTTCAAAAACACTTAACAATCTCATCATTTTAATATAAATAAACATTTTTTAAATTCAAAGTCCCAGTTAAAATATATAATCCATTACACTTATATGGCAATGGAGAAAATATAAATCTTGTCAAAGTCGAAACAATACTGATAAAGTTTTCTTAATTTGATAAAAGTGCTGCCTAAAATCTCCAGAGCAAAAATTTTACTTAATGGTGACATATCAAAATCTATACACCAAAAAAAAAAAGCCAAACCCATATTGCCTGTCATCCTGTCATTATAGCATCTCTTTAACATTGACCCGGCGATGATAGACATAAGAGTAAGTTAAGAAACAGAGGTCTTATCTGCGCACAATGATTTATAACTGCCACTTTTGAGGACCAAATCTTCATATATGTAGCAATTCTTTAAAACAAATAATAAATACCACACGTCATAAATACAACAAATTTTAAGATAAGGTCTTACTACGTAGTCTATGCTGGTCTAGAACCCCTTTAATTTGCTATTCAAAGAATATATTTTTTTTCCAAGAACAAACTCAATGACAGAGTTGAATAACGGAGACACAGATGACTACAGAAATTGTGAGCAGAAGATATGCTAAGGATCATAGGGGGGCAAGTATAGGGAAATGGGAAACAGATGAAAACAGTTTGTGTCTATAGGAACCCCCAAACCAGCACTGGCATAGCCAAGGCGAAGTACGCAGAGAGCAAGTATCTCAGGTGTGACCCTAACCAGAGATATCCAGTTCCAATATTCACATCAGCTGCTCACATTTCCTATGTCATAATGAATTTCAAGTAAATGATCCATCTGAAATGGTCTGTCACCCGGTAGTTTAAATATAAAAGTAAATCAGCACAAGTGGTCTCCTTTCAATTCTCCTCTTTATGACTGACTGATTCTATCAGCTTGAGTCCTGCAGAAGAATCTATATTTAATATTTCACTCAGTAGACTTTTAATTAAAAAATATTAAAGTTTATTATCTATTTTGAAACACAGAATATAAAATTTCTATAATTAATGTAACTAAAAGGGTCATTAATAATATGCCCAAGACTCATTATGCAATCAAAAGCATTATTTACCTCAGCTGGGGATCAGCTCTCCCATCTCACGCCCAAATAATGTTGATACAGAATTTCTTTAGTTAAATGTGATCTCAAGTCTTATTCAAGTTTTCTCATCATGTTCAGCTGTCTTCGTTTTGTGGAATTTGCTCCTGTAGTTCATTCGTTTGGTTTTGTTTTCTCAAGTAAGCTATGCAGTGCAAATTCGATGGCCCCAAATTTGAGAGCCTCCTGCCTCAGACTTCTGAGGGGCTAACACGTCCAGCTGCATTCTCAACGCTTAACATCAACTAATTAACCTTCATTGTTGACCGAGGATCGTTAGTCACAGATTCGAACCAGAGAACAAGAATAGTTTTGAAGTTGCTGAGCACTTACGACTTTGAAATGATGTTACTTGAAAAGCCAGCTTATAGTTCTGTGCCTAGCTTTGCATATAACAGTCAGCATTTGCTGTTTTACTGAAATTCAGAGATAACAGGGTGCCTTGTATTTTTATTTGCTTTATTTAGTAACACTAACCATGGTACAATCATAAGCAAACCCAGACCTAAAATGGTAAAATTCAAATTGTTTGAGGATCTCTGGCTACAGAAATACAAATGTCATATTTTATTGCTTAGTTATTACGACAGACTATTTTTAGCACTACCAAAATACACCTGTTAACAGGCTGAATGTCTTAAGGCACGTATGTTTTAAGTTACTTAATTAAAATATGTTAATAAATATTCTACCGAAATCTTACTATGAACCACAGATAACTGTTTACCATTAGTTATTAATAATTGGGCTCAAGTTGCAATAAGGTCAAAATACTTGTCAAAGACAATCATATCACAACTCATTTTGACATTTTTTTAATAGTGAAGTGTGTGTGTATGTGTGTGTGTGTGTTTTACTGGAGATTGAATCTAGGGCCTTAAATATGCCAAGCAAGCACTCTATTTCTGAGTTGCACGCCTAGCCATCTTTTTACCTGAGATGATGTCTCACTGAATCAAGGCTGACCTTGAAATCACTTTGTGGTCCAGTCCAGGCTGTCCTTGGACACAGAATCCTCCTACTTCAGACTCTTGAATGTTTAGAATTACAGGCCTCTGCAAGCATATTTAACAACAGTATAGGTTTCCTAATGAAGTAAACAGCATGCTGATTGAGATTCTGATCCATGTTCCTTATCTTTACGTGAACCAATACCACAGTAGTCAGGTCTGCCTGCAACACAGCTTTATATACAAAAGAAGGTTGTGATAGTCATTAACATTTCATAATATATTCAACTCTTACTTTATGATATGTAAGCATTCTTTTAAGGATCATAAGTAACACAAGATAGAACCTCAAACAAAAATTTCATTATATGAAACCCCAGTACATTGTCAAAGAAACTGTATGCATGTTTCATTAAATAAAATCCTGGGATTCACAAGATGTGAAATCACTTGGCAACGTGAGGGGATTATTGCATGAAGTAGCAGTTTTGAAAGCTCAGCGTGTGCTAATATATGCTGTCTGTTGTCCCTACTCTTCTATAGAAATACAAGTTACTTTGTGAACTTGTAGTCAAAGGATCCAGTCCTGGTATATCATTTCTTACTAAGGAAGTTAACTCAGTTAAGCTTAGCAAAAATAAATAAATAATAGAAATATATTTAAAAATGGTTTGAATAACACTAATGGAATATGACCACAACTGATGAGCTTCCTGTTATTCTGTGTTGTTCCACAAACCTCCAATCGCTCAAAAACAGAAGTCAAAAGCAATAGCGTACTTGCACAAATGCAGGAGGAATAGATGCTGACCAGTGCCATCAATTTTAGTTCCATCTCAAAGTTAATTCCTGAAGAATCATGCGGTCTGAATAGATGAAAGTGTACACCATCTTCTTGTAGGACACTATGAGACAGGAAGTAAATACATCGAATGTGTTGCAGCACCTGGTGGTGCAGTACGACGACCCCAGCTACTCAGGAAGCTGAAACAGGATTGAGAGTACAAGACCAGCCAGAGCATCTTTTAAAAATAATTAGTGAACACAACAGTCACCCTTTCCCACCTCCCTCTCCGTCCTTCCTTTTGTATGCCTGCCTCTTTCTTGTTAATCCTCTCTAGTTCACTACCTCTTCTCCAACCATTGATATTTGCATCTACATACAGATGAGTGAACATGTCAATACAACCTATGGAGTCCATTCAGTGTTGCCTGCATGGACATGTTTCTGTGGCTGACCACCTAATATCAGATTATCAATCAGGAGGCCTGGTGAATTCCCAATCTCCCTCTACCAGCGGTTGTTATTCAACTAAGGGAGTGCCCAGGAAATTCTTCCCATCTATGCTCGGGTGTGATTGTGAAATTGTTTAGGACTTATTTAGGCAGTCACATTATTGAGATGTCATGGATGTAGCTTCCCTGTCATAGCTAGAAGGCAGAAAAACAATGCATTCTGAGTTACTGTTTAGAAACAAGATGTTTAAACTGTTCTTGAGCTCTAGTTCCCCAGGCTGTACCTTTAAGTGCTGTTTACTGCTGGGCAAAATGTAGGTGGGACCTAGAAAAAGATGCCAACATGGAATTCTACTGGCTGGCCCAAGAAGACAAACCAAAAGAGATTTGAAACTGGAAAAAACTTGGCTGGAAAAGAAAATAAGTGTTCCACATGACCCAAAAGGAAGAAGGAAACAGAAAAATAATCCAAGAGAAAGAAAGTGTCCTTATACTATGGATTCAGAAATTAAAAGACAATCTATAACCAAAATCTTTAAGCAATTGGGCTAAGACAGTTGAGAAAGAAAAAAAAATGACTAATTGTACCGTTGAGGCCTAGCCACATCATGTGTCTGTGCCTTAAACTGGTTTTCAGGGAAATTTACATTTCCACACGGTAACTCTTTAAAACCTGCTTTCCAGTGCGGAAGCTCATCTGGTGGATGACCTTGTGACTTCTCAGGATCTAGGCCTCTTTTTCTGCTGTAATTCCAGCCAGAAAACAATGCAGCCCAAAAAGGGGGATTGGCCACCTCTGCCTGTGCAAAGGACTCTTGAAAACACACGTGTCTTCATTACTGTTCTATTGCTGTTAAGAGACCACTGCCAAGGCAACTCTTATAATAGAAAACATTTAACTGGGGACTTGCTTATGGTATGAAAGGGTGAGCCTATTCATATATTCATATGAAAGGGTGAGGGTAAGATCATGGCGGCAAGGAGTGTGATAGCACACAGGCAGTCCTGGATCAGGAGAAATAGCTGAGAGCTTTGTATCCTGCTGTGAGCTTCTGAAAACCCAGAGCTCATGCCCAGTGACACACCTCCTCCAACAAGGCCATCCAGTTCACCAAAGGTTTACTAAGCCTTCAAGTATACAAGTCTATAGGAGACATTCTTACTCAAACCACTACATCCTCCTCCTTCCTATTAGCACTTGCACCCAGCTGATTTGACAAGCAAACTTGAGATCCTGCTCTCTTTTTTTCCCTTGGTCCTGGTTGCCTTCTAGTCAGTTGCTTTTACACCAAAGCTCACTGTCTGTTTTTGTTTATTGTTGTTGTTATTTTCAAACCAGTGTTATAGTACTAGTTTGAGGTATATTGGTGCATGGTCCCTCGCTGGGTATCACGAGGAGTAGCAAAATGGGGCTCTATAACTGTTAGAAACAAACTGATTGGTGACAAGGGAGAGCTGTGTCTTCCTAGATTCTGAATGTGACTGCCTGTCTACGGATGATAGATAGATGTTAGAATAAGCCTAACAAAATATGCCCCTTTAACAACAGGCTTATTTTAGTTATCTTTAAGAAACAGTGGGTGTGGGAGGAGCTCCAAACATAGAGACAATCTTTTTGTAAGGGAAGTGGCCCTATTTGCAGGAGCATCTCCCTCTCTGTACCAGGAGAGGAACAAATTACAAGAAATTTATCAGTGGAGAAGGACCCTGCTTAAATCCACAGGCTAGTGTTTTTCTCATTCATAGTCCCTTTTCTACCACTTCTGATATGCTCCCGCACATTCTTCCTCTCTTTAAACTAATAATGGTATATAGACAGAGAGCTATGTCACTTCTTTGATATTTAACACTGGTGTTGAATATCTTCTGTGGATATATGACATGCCTGTATTAATATTTATTTTTATTTCCTACTTAATCAGCCTGCGGTTATACAAATCAGAGTTAAGTATATAGAAATAAAGATAGATTGTTTTTTCTTCTCCCACAAAAACAATGAAATAACTGGTCATAAAGTGAACTGGAAAATGTGAAGATGAGTGTGTGTGTGTGTGTGTGTGAGAGAGAGAGAGAGAGAGAGAGAGAGAGAGAGAGAGAGAGAGAGCACAAGAGAGCGCAAAGTGCCCCTAAGTGAATGATGCTTGTACAAAATGAATTAGGTACCGTAATGGAGGGCATTATGAATAAAATTATCAAGAAGCTTTCAGTGACCCTACTACCGAGGGTGACGGATGAAAGAAGCAGAACAGCTAGGGATAAGCAGATGTGGCTGCTTCTGGGAAGCTTTGGAAACGGTGTGTTAGCTTCTTCCCAGGTGCTTTGTGTGTCTAGATGAGGAAAGACTATCACAGAGACCCACATGTTATATCACACTAACCCCGTTTCACTTCAACACTTTTACACTGTCAGGTTGTAGAAGTGCTGTCAGCATGATATGGTGATGGCTCAGCATTTAATAGAAAATGCTCTTCTGTGCTATTTTAAGAGCAGACCAAGGAGAATGAGCTATATGACAGTACGAAGTAAACCACAGCTACCTTTGTCACCATAAAAATGACTATGATGATTAAGAGACTGGCATCATCCATCTGGAAGGAAGTTTTTATGGATAAGTAGGAAGGTTTTGATTAAATTTAGAGACTTTATCATGACATCACTTTTTTTTCTTCTTTAAGCTCAATAAGATAGTACTTCTGTAGCTGATTGAATCAGAGCTCTCAGAATAAAATGATAGGCAAAATCAGACAAGTTGAAACTTAGTTGGGAAAAAATGATATGACCTGCCTTTGGGTACAAAAATAACTTTGGGAATGAGAAAAATGGAACAAATATTGTTTTACTTCAGTAAAAGGGAACAAACTTTGTGTTTCTAATACAGGTCACTGATGAGGTATGATTGCCAAAAATAATAATGAGCTTCTGGGCTGTATTAATTAAAATATAGCACCTTCTCAGCAGACACCATGATCTGTCACATGATTGGGCAGCTCAACACATGGTGCTAAGGGGAGCAGATTGTGCCTGGGAGTAAGAAGAGGAGCTGGTGCGGAGGCAAGAAAATTCTCAGTCCAATATGAGACAGGGTAAGACGCGCACAGAGATATTACAGTGTGCATTGGACCCACATGGTCTTTCACCAGTAGCACACACATCCCCTGCATGTGCAGCTTCTGGGGGCACATGGCACAATGGGATTCCTTTTCTTGGAACTGTGATTGGTCAAACACAGACACTTCACCCCAAAAGTCATTTACCTAGTCATCAGCCCTCAGAAGTCCTCTAATCTCTGTGAGCAACTCAACCCCAGGGACCAGCCCACACCCATGAATGATGGATGGGTGGTGTGATGTCTGCAAATAACTTCTTCCCCACTGACTCAAATCTCCAATTCCTTCCCAAGGTCCTGTGAACACTGGTTAACTAACAACACCCAGGTATTTGCCTGAAACAGTCTTGTTAGAGATCAATAAATAGAGTTCATCAAGTTCAACAAATTACACTTTAAGTGGTATTTTCTTCACAGAACTAGGCATCTGGCTACCTAAGAAGCATCAACAAAATGGACTAGAAAAAATATTTCCTATGCATCTTCCACAGAGGAAAAACAGCCTAATATTTTTAGCCAGGATTGTTATAGAAACAAAATGATGTTTCATTCAAGGGTTCTCTTTAAGGACTGTGATGCTTAATCATTACTGTCAACATAATTGCACTTTCAGTCAAGTAAGTGGCACTCCCCTGCACGATTTGTGAGAATATATCCAGGAAGGATTATTTGATGAGGAAAGACTTGTCCCTACCATGAGCAGCACTTTCGCACAGATAGAGATTCTAGGGGCAAAACATAATCTTTTACTTCTAATATTAATCTCTTTTCCCCCTCGTCCTTCTCCAAAAAGACTTGTACCTATTTCTGGTGTAATTGTACAGTGGGTCAAAGAAATAATCAGACACTAGTTATTAATTGATATTGTTCTAAAGGAAACTCCATAGAACATTATGGCTCTTTAGTCAAAATGAGAGCTTATGGAGGGCAAGTGATCAGTGGTAATTTGGCCAAGAATAAATCTTTTAAAATGGGCAAAGTTGTAAAGGTATTTGTGTTCCATATACTGTTCATCAGAAAGAAAAGAACTTCAATAACCAAGCAGATACAGTGACCAGTTCTCTTGAGAATGGTCAATCTCTTTTCCTGGCCCACTGTATCATTGCCTATGGTCCCATGAAACAAAAAAATGACCACATTGGTAAGGATGTATAGTATGCATGGCTTCAAGAACATGGACATGCAGTTACCAAAATGGATGTAACTAGAGCTAGGTTGCTGGGTACCAAATCTGTCAACAGAAGACACAAACAACCAATATGTCACAGTTCCTAGGGTGACCAACCAGGTGGAAAGTTGACTACATTGAGCCACTTTTGTTGTGAATGAGCCATAATTTGTCCTTACTGAAACAGATTGTTATATTGGCTATTAATTTGCCTTTCTTACACATAATGTTTTTGTAAAAAATAGCATCCATGGGTTTACAGGATGCCTTAAGCACTTTCTTGGAAAATGATTCACACAGCTTCTCTAATTGAAGAACTCATCTCACGAACAAAAGAGTGTAGCAGTGATCCATGCTCATGGAATTCTCTAGTCTTACCATTTTATTACTGCCTTGTTGCAGCAAATTTTGTGGAATCATGACTCAGCTACAATATCAGCACTGGGGCAGTTACCTGGAGACCTGAGACAGGTCTCTCCAAAAGTATGTGTTGAAAGGAGCTGCTTGTTTGTCCTGATTTACCCTTTCCCAGCAGCCACCAATTGGTTTCTTGATTAGGGACGGGACATCATACCCACTGCCCCTTCTCAGAGTTGGGATTTTGTATGATTTGAACCTATGGTCATAAGAATGGTAGAGCTGTCCCTGACCCCCACCAGCTGCAACACTAAGGAGAGTGGGCCCAGCACTTCACCAGGGCAGCACAATACAACCAATATGCTTAGCACAGACGTAGCTAAGTCAGCCCTAAAATTGTAACCATGGGAGAGCTGCCCCTATTTCCCATCTGTCAGACCAACTCTACAGCTACCCAGGCCCTGACTCAGGGTTATGACTTGGCCTGCCTCACCACCATTTACCCCATTTTGTAGAGCATGCGAAAGAACCTGACCTGCAGACCCAAAGCTGCATAATCAGACTAGGGAAACAATGTGTTCAAAGTAGAAGGAGTTCAGTAGCCCATGAATTTGCCTAATGGCTAACGCTGTGTGGAGGGCAGAGGGAGTCTAATTAGACTAAGGACAGGGCAGGGAAGAAACTGTTAGGAATTTAATAAGCAAGAAACTGGTTTGCATGAGTATCTTCTTCAGCAGAGTGTGAAATTCAGAGCCAGGACCATGAGTGACTCAATCCTGACTCTGGAGTCCAGCCCAGTTTCCCATAGTTGGTCTAATTAGTGTTGAATAAACACTGTAGGAGTTATTGCACTGTGAATATACTTGAAAAGATAAAATGAGACCTATTTCTCCAAAGTAAAAACAGCTTTAAATAAACCATATTTTCTAGTTTGCATCACTTTTGAGTTATTATAATCAGTGGTGACAGTAAGATTTTAAAATGAGAATTTGTGAAGTTGTCACATAGGAGTGCCACACAAATTAGAAAATCAGATTCACCTTTTATCTGCCTCTGAGGAACACACCTCGCCTAAAATAATAAACACCACATTGGGGTACGAGGATGAAAATCGGTATCCAAGTTCATGGAACTAAAAAAAAGAAGGAATCTGACAAAATAGATTTGAAAACAAAACTAGTCAAAAGATATAAGCAGTACCACTTCATAGTCACTAAAGAAAAAATAATATATTAACAGTCCCAAATGTATATATATATATATATATATTCAACCAAAATAGGAATACTTAATTTTATAAAATCAACAACAAACATTATTAAATATGAAATGACAGATTGATTTCAGCACAGTGCTAGTAAATGGTTTTAATATAGTGCTCTTACTCATATACAGGTTATCCAGAAACAAACTAACCAGAGAAAATCTGGAGTTAAATGGCTTCACAAATTAAAACAATCTAACAGACATGTAGACTGTTCAATTCAAACCTGAAGAACACACATTCTTCTCAGCAGCTAATGGAATTTTCTTCAAAATCTACCACATATTAGGGGACAAAGAAAATCTTAACAAAGATAGAACAACTGAAATCATATCGTGTATTCTATCAGGTCAGAGTGGAATAAATATGGACATCAATAATAATAAAGGCCACAGAAAGCACACAAATTTGTGGAAACTAAACAACAAACTAATGAACGACAATTGCATAATGAAAGAAATCAAGAAAGAAAATTTGAAATTCCTAGAACTAAGTGAAAATGAAGACATCAGTTGTCAATACCTCCTCAGGTAAGGGTGAGATTTGGTGTCTACCTTCCCTTGCACTGCAGGGATTTTGTCTGGCTTGGGCTTGTGTAGGTCTAGTCAGTTCTGCCACGTATGGAAATCACTGTTGCCTTGAAGTCCACCACCTCTGGCTTTTATACTTTTTCCGCCTCATCTTCTGCAATGATCCATGAACCAAAGAAGGAGAAGTCGCCATATACCGAGCACATCAGTATACATTCTCTTATTCTCTACACTATGGCCAGCTGTGAATTTCTGTGTTAATCTTTATACACTGTAAATAGAACTATCTTTGAAAACAGTTGAGAGACTCACTAATCTACAGGTATAGAATAAGTCATTAAAGTCAGTTTACCATTACAACTATTCAGTAGAATAATTAGAACTTGTTCTGTCCCTATTGAGAAACCTAACTAATGGAGAGTCTATCTTCTCAGGTAGCCCTACAGTTTACAATGCACATTTACTACTTAAATCAATCCAATTTTGAATAAGGATGTATTACACCATATAAAGTGTGCACACACTTTATAACAACCCCTTTTTGATTCTTCAAGGCCCATGCACATTCCTGTTGTTCTGCTAGCCTACACATCACCATCACCCAATGTATGGATGCTCTAATTATTATGAACACACATCTGCTGTCCAAAAGGGAAAAAATAGTGAAAGATTTTAATTCCTCTCATCTCTCTTACTTCAAGGCTATTTGTAAGTCTGAGTTGTGATCTTCGGCATCTGACTCTCTCACTGTTCTTTCTTAACATACAGAACTATCAGGACTAAGGCAATGAACTCCCATGGTTTTTATTTACTCAAGAAATTGTTTTTCTTTGGCTTTTGAAGGTTATATTTACTGTTGTGCTGGTTAGTTTTTTTGTCAACTTGATTCAATCTAGGATCATCTGGGAAGAGAAAACATAAATTGAGAAGTGCCTCCATTGGATCAACCTGTATGTCTGATTATGGGATATTTCCTTATTTAATGACTGATGTAGGAGGATCCAGTTCATTGTGGGTGGGGCCACACCTATGCAGATGATTCTGGAAAAATTAAGTGAGCAACATTTCTCTGTGACTTCTACTTCAGTTCCTGCCTCCCAGTTTCTGTTTTGAATTCCTGCCCTGATTTCTCTCAATGATAGATGGTAGCCTGACAACTATAAAATGAAATGAAATTCCCCCTCAAATTGCCTTTTGGCCGTGGCATTTTACCATATTAATAGAAAGAAAACCAGAACAGCTATATTCATCCCTAAAGTACAGCATTAGTACATATTTTTGTCAACATTTTAAATATTTTGTTAGAGTTTCCTTTTGTTTGTATGTTTTCTAAAGAGAATTCTTAGCCTTGTTCTTCTGAGATAATACTGATGATGATGAGGACGACAAAGATGATTCTAATTTCTTAAAATGTTTTCTCTTTGATTTCCCAACCTAGAGTAAGAGATGATTCCGTACAGATTTTTAATATCAATTCAGCTCTGAATTTCTGAAGTGTATGGTGTGTTGTTAACTGATGTGTGCTCTTAAGAGATTCTGAACAAGGTACTCCAAAGTTGGTACTGTACCATTTTAGAAAATAGACAAAGGTATAAAATTGCTCTCCCACTTCCTTTCCTTAATATTGTGAAGGAGGTCAGAAAACTGAAGTATGATTCTTTTTCTGAAACAATTCACAAAACCCTTCTGTGAAAGATTTCATCTCTATGCCCAGAGAAAATGGATGTCTTATATCTGAGGATACAGAGCTAAAAAGAAAAATCTGAATAGACCTTGCATTTTTATCACCACTACATCATGTTTTCCTTTTCCTTTGCACCACTCCATGACTTCTGCTTGAAGACTATTTCATGACTTTGACCATTTAGCCAGTTCTCCATCTCCTTATGGTGATTTTCATTTCATGTAAATGTTAAGTGACTCTGTATATATTCTCTGTTATCTGTCTTTTGTTATAAGAGCCTTGGTCATAACCCAAAATGAGCAGGGAAAAGGAATCTTTCCTCACATGGTGCCCAGAAGAGGGATTCTCCATTCCAAAGAGGAACATATATCATCTGATTGCCTACAGCACAGACGGAGATCTAGCTAAGCCAAAGCCACCCTTATGATCCACTGTCACTGAAAATAATCATGAGAATTGTATTTTTCAAAGTAGGTGATAATAGAAAAGTAACTGAATGTGCACTTACATGTCAAGTACTTAGTACTCTGTACATCTATGTTAAGGTTGTAAAGAAATGATGGAAACTGCATAAGAGGCTGAACTGTATCATAGAGAGGTTAGAGAAGGACCCACCTCCTGACTCCCACTGCACAAATGTCAATATTTAGGTTATGTTCACCCCATAAAATCATAAGCAAGCCCTCAATTAACCATTCTTGGATATGGTGTCTTTCCACAGTACTAAAACTGTAAGATACATGGCATGGGCAGCCAGTTTGTCTAAGAATCTGCCCTTCTGACATTCACTGTTCAAAGAATCATGGAGGTTGCTATATTTAGTGTTTGATTCCTTCTCAGTCACCCCTGAATTGCTAAACAAGCTTTTTCCATAATGCAGCTGAGGGCAGTCATATCTTCTAAGGATGTCTAAAAGGCCTTGAAGACATATGGCACACCATGTCCTGAGAGAGATTTACCTTTGTTTTTATTTAGACAGAAAAGGGGAGGTGATATGGGAGGTGAACTCTACTGTGAATATGCTTTATTGCCATTGGTTAAAAAAGAAGCTGCTTTCTGCAAATGGCTTAACAGTGTGAAGTCAGACTGGAAATTCAAACAATGATGTAAAGAGATAGTAGGCAGAGTCAAGGAGAGGCCATGGAGCTGCTGAATGATACAGATGCAGGAGACAGACACCAGACAGAACCTTACTGGTAGGCCACAACCACATAGCAATACACAGATTAATAGAAATTGGTTAATTTAAGATATAAGAGCTAGATAGCAATACACTTAAGCTATTGGCCAAACAGTATTGCAGATAATATAGTTTCTGTGTGATTTTTTTTTCAGGTCTGTGTGACTGGGAATGAGCAAGTGGCCTACAACAAGAAGAAAGACTGGACCTATCATAGGATTTTGAAACTTCAAATACCATCCCTAGTATCACACCTTTTCCCACAAAAACATTCCTTGTAATCCTTTTCAAACAGTTCCAATGATGGGGGACCAAGCATTCAAATATATGAGTATTTGGGGGCTATTTTCATTCAAACCACTACACCATGGGTGAACATTTCCTTCCAAACATGAAGTAATCAGAGAAATTTGACTTACTTTATCATTTGAATGATAAATATAGCTACATCAGCTTCCACATCATGTAGTTTTCTCCACACTTTAAAAAATAGATTGATGTCAAATACTGAACAACATAATCTCTATTTTTATCAAGTATATATTTAAAGAAGGATTATTTATTCTAAAGGAAATCTAGGTAGTGCTAAACATGTGACATTTAAATGTGAGCCATTTTTGGAGACCCACTGGTAAGTGTGACTTGAAAGTGTAATATGTGTGAGGACTGGAAACTGTAAATTTTTTTCTCCTTTCAGGCAGACTCACAGTGGGCAATGGGCAATGCCATATAAGACCATGTTCTTTTGTCTCCTGTAGCTGAGGAGACCCATCATATATATCCTGGAGACCCTTGACCATAATGAGTGCTTTAATACAGAAGTTTGCCCTCAGCCTCAAAGACTTCAACTGGAAAGGAAAAATAAGAGAAATAACAAGCCAGCAGACCCTGGAGTGTCTTCAGTATGAACAATGATCAGAAAGGATATGGGGAACTAGGTAAGGGTCCCACCGCCAAATGAGAGATCCAGGACACACACAGCCTCGGGGGTACCTAGCTCCAACATGGCTGCCTATATATGTATTTCCCCTAATTTAGTTGCTTTCAGGCACCCAGACAGAACTACACCTTTGAAAGAAGGGGCCCAGGCTATACCCTGAATTTGAAGCAGAATCTAACACTGTCTTTATGGTGCTGTCCAGCACACATGCAGACTGGGTTATTGGGGTGTGTATCAAGATTTAAAATACAGGTGAGACTACCCTGTTGGCAGGGATGCAGATGAGTCAGCCATTAAGATGTCAGTGTGGGAGAGTTGGCTCTCTAATTCACCTATCATGAGACAGCATGGGTGAGGGAGAGAAGGCCCCTTACCTCATGCTCCTTGCTTTCTGTGGCAGACAAGGGTGCTGACCCTCCTCCTAATCAGCTGCAGCACTTAGAAAAGTCGGCCCTGCACCTTGCCTGGACAGTGAAATAGAGCTGACCCTATTGTCAGGGATGCAGGTGAGCCAATCCTGAAGGCATGAGAATGGGAAAGTTAGCCACGCCCCCTTGTATGCCTTGTTGCGGCCATGCCCCCTTATCTGCCATGTGGTGATGAAAGCAAGGAAAAGATATTCTCCCTCTACCCCTGCCACCTGGAGCAAGTAAGGGGGCTTACCAACTGGGGTACTCGGGAAAGTGGACCCTGTACCTCTTGGAAGATCTGATCCCACCCCTCATCTGCCATATGGTGATATGGGCGAAGAAGAAATGCTCCCACTCCAGGCCACCTGTCGTGGTTGGGAGAGCTGGCCCTAAGGTCATAAGAGCAAGATCGCTGTCTCTGTCCCTAACCAGCTGCAGCACTCAAGAGAGTGATTTTTGCACCTCACCTGGGCAATATAGAAGGGCTGGCCCTGATGGTGAAGGTATGGGGTGAGCCTGACCCTGAAAGAAGGAGAACCAGCCCTGAACCTTGTTCATGACTGCAGAGCGTGAACTAGCCTGGGAAATACCTGAGAACTCACTCTGATGGTGAAGATGAGGAGCGCTGGCAGGCTGACCAAACCTGAAACTACCCAGACATAGAACCAAGGTTGTAACTTTTGCCCATCTCCAATCTTTGCCCCATCTATGATCTGCTGGAACATGCGAAGGGACCACTCCTGCAGATCCAAAGCTACGGGATCTCTACAACACAGGGCAACAACAGGATATCCAAGAGGAGTCCCAGTATCAATGGTGTCGCAGAAACCAGAGGCCTCAAATCAGAACGATGATTCATTGCAATGAACACTTGCAAGATGGGACCCTTTTTTTTTCTCTTTCATTCCTTTCTTCTCTTAAATTTTATTTCATTTTATTTTGGTGGGGAGGGTTGAGGGCAGAAGGTGAATGAAAGGACAGAAAGACAGATGGGGTTGAGATGCATGATGTGAAAGATACAAAAAATAAATAAATAAGTTATAAAAATATAGTTGGCAAAACCAGGAAATCTGTAGAAAGATCAGATTCTCCGACGGGAGCTCTTGACCATGTGATAGTTGAAGATATGAAGACAAAGTCAAAGTTTTGGTGAAGATTTTAGGATGATGGAGATTCCAGAAACAAATTTAAACAATTTTCAATGAAACTTTAGCCACTGACTGGAGGCAGCACAAGAGAGAGCCTGTGGATGCAGCTGATGACAGGGTCTCACACATGGGATAACCCAAGTCATTGAAAGTCAGATGATGTCACCATGGGCTGTGGATGCTGGACATGGAGATACAGGATTTAGGCTTTCCCTGCCAGGAATATCCTTCTTCTGGTCGGTCTTTTCTTGCTTTACTCCTCTTCCTTCTTTTTGTATGACAACAATTACTCTATATCATTGCATATTGGGAAAATGAAAGTTGTTTTTATTATTTTCCATTTTAGCGAGATTCACAGTTAAGAATGTACTTCATTCTCAGATGAGCCATTGGGCTTTTAAATAGTATTTGGACTATTAAGTTATGGGAACTATAGAAGTATAACATGCATTTTGTATTGTGAGATGTCCGTGAGCATATGGGTCTTGATAGAAATGATACATCTTGAATATGAAGTTCCCTCCCCCATCTATACATGTATTTGAACAATTGGTCTCCAGGTACCAGCATCTTGGGAAGTTGAGGAAGTAGGTTGCTAGGGAACAGGGTTTTCGGTCATAGCTCAGTCCTGCTTGGCACTTGATCTCTCTTTTATCTTACCCACTGAGTTATGAGTAACTTGTCCCTCACTCATGCCTTCCATGCCATGATGGGCTTAGCAAAAACAAAATTCTCTTTCATATTAAAGGATTGAAATAGTAACTGGTCTTCACTGACATGTCTTCTCTGTGCTTTTGTCTGCCCGGTAGTTGTTATTTTTCGAGTATTGATTCTAAGGCAGATTTTTGTCTTAATCCCTTTGTCCCGCCCAGATGCCACATCTGTCCTGCACCTGCCCAGTGCCTTGTGCATTGTATTTCTACTACTGAATCTTCCCCACACTCAGAGCATTGTACTTCCTTTACACAGCTATTTCATTCCAGAGTATATCCCAACCACTGTCTTTTCAGGTTCTCCCTACCTTTCTCTGTCTTTCTAAGACTAATAAAGGGCCAGCACACTCATGTATGAGACCGTGTTGTCCTCCACTGAAAATTATAACAAACTGAGAAAAGTTTTCTTTAGGCTGTGAATGTACTGTGAAATGAAGCACAGCCCTTGTGGTTCCTGCAATCAACACCTGTCTTCTTGTAGAGCACTATAATTTATAACCTTGACCTTGAAGCAGATCACCTCTGAATACGCTGTTTAAGAACTGTGAGAATCATTGCCTCTCATGCCACCTTAACTTCAATAGCATGGAGTTTGTGGAGCTTCACAGAAATAGAGAAAAGTTGAATTTTAAAAGTTCCAGAAGCTAAGGTATATTTTACAGTACCTAGTTTAACAGGTAGTGGACTATACAGATTACATAAAAGAATTTTTCTACATGTGTTTTCATATACTATGTGCATCGGAGAGTCCATATATAATTATTAATAACCTGTAATATGTATAGAGTGCCTTTATATGTTATATGCAACTTTCAGAAATGGATATTTCTATGTGAAAATATCAACTAGAGAAGTAATTATGACCATTCCAAGCAAGATAAATTCATGACAACATTGAAAGAGATCAATAAGATGGAGTGGGAGACTATCTAGATTCTATAACAGTTTCCTATGAGTTTGGAAGGTCAAAGTTCATCCCAATGACAAAGTTATCATTATGATATATACTTTCCAAATTCATATTATGAACCTTAACTTACAATGTTATCAAGATGAAGGCCTTTATATGTTGATAAGGCAGAACCTTCATGGATGGGATCAATGGTTTATAAGAGACTTAAGGGAGTAAGTCCCATCTTGTTGCCATGTGAGGAGTATGCAGCATGTATTCCTTCCAGAGGAAGCAGCATTGAAGGTATCTACTTCAAAGTGAACACTGCGCCCCTAACAAACATCATCCTTGCTAGGACTTTTCCTGTGAGTGTATGGATTAAACTTGTAACTGTGTAAACAGAAAATACATTTCAACTCTAAACATTATCTAAAAAAATAATGTTTTGCTTCAATAGCATGAATGGATTAAGAAAGTGTTCTCTTCCTCAACAAGTGACCCTGCCAACAGTGAAGGGATCAGATTTATTGGAGAGGCAATGCAGAGTTGAGGCATTGTTATTCTTTTGGTACCTGCCCTAGCCACACCCACTCCCATTACCTCTGACCTGCCTTTCGCCATCTTGGTCTCTTCCCTTTCTGCTTCCTTGACGTGCGCACGCGTTTCCTCACTCTCCTTTTATTTCTTCTCTCTCCTTTTATCTCTTCTCTCTTTTCTTTTCCCTCTTCCTTAATAAATACTTATGGCTATTTCCTGTGTTTATGTGTCTGTTCCCCTCCGCCACCGCCAGCGCGGTGCGTGCCCTCCCGCTGGTGGGACTCTGAAGCCGGCGCCCGGCACCGCTGGGGAACCGCTGGAGTTTGCTGCTGCTCTGTGAGCCCGCCAGGCGGGGAACCACTATTATTTTTAGGAATAAGAGGCATGACCTGCATAATCAGGCCATGCCTTTGTGGTCCTGGAAAGCTCAGTGCTAGAGAGGTTGTCAAATCCTGATCCTAATTTTACCTTTACAAAGTTTACTTTCTGGGAATGGAGAGATGGTTCATTGTTTAGGAGCACTTACTTACAGAGGAATCAATTTGGATTTCCAGAAGTCACATGGTAGGTAGCTCATAACTGCCTATATCTTCAGTTCTAGTGGATCTGACACCCTCTTCTGGCCTCTATAGGCACTATATGCACGGGGCACACAGACACACATGCAAGCAGAACACACACATGTGGCATAAAAATACATTTTTTAAATGTACTTTTCATACGAGTAGACAAGCCAGTGAGGATAGCTATCCCAACAGCACTGGCAGAGAACAGGTCCCAATTTCAAATGACCTGTTTAGTAATTTAAATATTCACTCATCATGGAGCTAATGCACTCATGTTTTAATATTCTGAATGTATAAGGGTTTAGATACTATGTACGGAGTGGTAAAACCAGACAATGTGGCATACTGACTTCTGTTAGAGGGGGTACAATGCCTGGCACCCTCCACAGCCTAAATGTCCATGAAAATATTCCATTATATTTTCCTTCAAACTCTAAGGGCAAAAGACAATACAGTATTAATGATACAAATCAACTGAGGCTTATAATCATCTTAACATCAATGTAGGTATGTAACCTCAAATTATTTTTATGGAAAAAATAAATAAAGGTCTTTAGAAGCAACATTGATCCGACTCAGGAAAGTCCTGCTGCAGCCTTGACTGTAGCTTAGGTCAGCTAACTCAATAAATATCCACCGAGTGGAAGAGTAAATCAATGCGTTTGTAATGATCATGTTAGAACTAACGGGCCATGAGTAATAGTTTTAGTCAGCTTTCCATTACTGTAACAAATGTCTGAGATAAATCAACTTAAAATGAGGAAAGGTTCTTTTTGTGCACAGTTTTGAAGGGTTCAGTCCTTGACTGATGGGCTTTGTTTCTTTGTTCCTGTGTCCGCACAATACATTATGGCAAAGCGTTCAGTTCAGAAGGGCCATTTCATCATAGGCCAGGAAATAAGAAGAGTAAAAGAGTTAGCTCTGGAATCCCATGGTTTCCTTCAATATCATGGTGCCAGTGACCGGAAGACCTACTAAATCCAACTTATTACAGGTTTGCCAGCTCCCACTCAGTACCAGTCTTTTAACATATGGGGATTTGCTGGGTGGCATTTGTTGTGTGACCTTATTCTTGGAGAAATATGGGGGGGAAATCTACTCACCCATGATTTTGAACCAACTATGTATCAAAGCACGAATAGAACCAAGGCTTGGCTTTCTGAACCAATGAGTTTTACTGGGGTTAGGTATAGGAATATGTATGAGAGGTTACTTACAAGAGTATGACTCAGGTCAGTTGCATCACCAGAGTCCACACTAGCATTTGTGACAGCTGATACTGGAAACCTGGAGCTCACTACACAACTTACAAATACATGCTCAAAAAAACGAAAACTGTCCCTTCAGCACATTCCAGATGGTCTGAGCATCTTCTCGGCAGCTTCACTACTCTGAGAGTGTCTCTCAGTCATTGCTGCTCATATGCTTAGAGAGGCATAGTGAATACTGTCAGTTGGGGTACCTCCTGAAGCCTTTGAGTGGTTTACTTCATGAACTGAAGCAGCTTTCCTGTAGGATAGAATGTATGACCTCCTTTTAGAGTATCTTGTGTTCTAAACAAGCTTAACAAATCCAAGGCAGAGGCATTTATCTTGGAATAATTTATACATCACCATTCTGGATCCAAACTACAACACTGACCTATGTTCACTGATGAATGGCTCACTGCAGTCATGGTTGCATCTAAAAATTGCCAGCAAGAATCAGAGCATGTGTTTCCATGCAGAGAACCCTGAATTGTGGATATATTTTTCAGTTATCCCAGACAATATGCTGTCAGCCTCACCCAGAAAGGTTGACCCTCACACTCTGCTGATTCCACTCAAATTTCCCATGAGGATGAACTGTTTTCTTGTCTTCCTATTGTGACACAGTCTCCCCTGTTTGTCTCCTACAGGATCCTAAAATATGGAAGTATCTAACATCTTGCCAAGTCTGGAAAATGAAAGAGATAGGATTTTCTGCAGTATATAAGATGTATGAGTTGTGGACTTCACTCCACAACTCTCACAGCCAGATGAAATGACACCCATGAGTATTGTTGCAATTTTTGTATAATGTTTTAAATACAACAGCAGAAGAATAATCAAAGGAGTATTCTATAGGGACCTAGATTATCTTATTGCAAGCTACAGTCACCCCAATGGATTAAAACTTTTCTGACTTGATTATAGGTAGTATTCCAATTTTGTGTACATAAAAATAATTCTCTTGACTACAGTAGAATATTATGTGTATAACAAATAAATGGAAACATTTGCAATGTAAATAATTTAGTTTGTGTTCCTTATCTGCCCCTTTCTTGTGGATGTGATAAACACAAAGGGAAGCAGAACTTTTACCAAAAGGACTTACTTTCTGCATATTAGGGTTGTTTTGGTTGGTTCCCTCCTCACTGCCAGGTGAATGTAGCATGAAGATCAAGAACACTGGCATCAGACCTATCTTGGTTCTGCCAGTTCTTATGACATAACACTGAGCAAACCACTGGAAATCTCTGAGCCTCATCAATTGAGGGGTTACTGCTTACCTCTTAGGATCATCAAGAAGATTAAGAAAGACTGTGGAAACACTTGGCACTGAGAAACACATACAGTCAGTGAAAGAACACTAACTGTAGTTTATTCGTCTTTTATCTGTAACAGATGTGCTCTGGTTGGCTTAGCATGTTCCCAGTTGCCCTATGTTCAGTTACTACTATTATATCTCCACTACTACTTGGATGGCACTATTTGACTTTCTTTTGTATGATCTAAAAGACACTAATATTGAAATGAATAAAGATGAAGCTATATTCTCAGCATTCGTTCTTCAAGATCCTAAAAGTGTAACTTATTTAAAATAAAATCTAAATATTTTCTCATTCCACTCATGAAAATAAAAATATGGCCTCAAAAACATATCCTGAACTCACCAAGTGTTTCTTAACGGTGGTTGCCTGCAGTTCTACTGCTATGAAGACAAGTATACTCATTATTCCAGGGTTCTGGGTGCTCTTGAAATAAATAGGAGAGGAAATAAGAAACACTAGTGTTCTTAGTAAGACAGATAAATTCTGAGCCTCTTCTAATGTAAACCATGATTTTAGTATAGAGAAATATATGTGTTTTGTTATTAGTCATGAGCTGTTTGTTTATCATGGCTACAATGAGATTATGCTCATTCAGTAAATGCATCCTGTTTTAAAATAATAATATTTTATATTTCAAATGTAATCCTTGTTCATTGATTACAAGGGGGAGGAGAGCACACATAGATAAGCCAAATGCAGAAAATAGTCTATCCTTGACCCTACTACAAGGATGACATACTACTTTAGATTTTTAAAAATATTCTTTGTTACAGTTTATTTTAACTTCTTGTACTATGGATCAATTTTATAATGCATTTTCCAATGAAGTACACAGAAATATTTATATAGGCTGTTTTAGGGCTTGCTATTATCCTATTATGTGACTACACTCCTGTGGGATAATGTTCTTGTACACCGTGAAGATTTGTCACTTGTATTAGTTTAATAAAACACTGATTGGCCAGTAGCCAGGAAGGAAGTATAGACAGAGAGAACAGACAAAGAGAATTCTGGGAAGAGGAAAGCCAGAGAGTCAGTCACCTGCCAGACACAGAGGGGGAAAAATGAGAATGCCTACCTGAGAAAAGGTACCAAGCCATGTGGCTAAACATAGATAAGAATTATGGGTGAATTTATGTTGTAAGAGCTAGTTAGTAATAAGCCTGAGCAACAGGCCAAACAGTTTATAATTAATATAAGCCTCTGTGTGTTTATTTAGGACTAATAAACTGCAGGACCAGGTAGGACAGAATCCTTTGTCTATAAATTGAGCCCAAACATTTGACAAGAATTTCCACATAAAGCCTGAGAAAGCTTAAAACAAGCAAAAAAAAAAAGTATTCTAGAAAAAAAGGAACAGAGTCAAGCACAACTTCTTGGTAACTGCCTTTACTCTGATAGACTCTGTTTGCTGGTGGTAAGCAAAGGTGCAATTCCTTTAAAAGAGGCTTGCTGACTCAGTGTTAGTAGCGAAAACCTAGCAGCTATTTTAAGATTTAAGTGTTGTTTATAAACAGACAGAGCCAGGCCTCTTGGTGATGGCATAGACCTTGAAACTTCACAGAGTTGAGGGAATAAACATGACTCCCACCAGTACCTCCACCAAGAAGCTAGAGTCCCAGAAAGCTAAAGAATGGGGCAGTGCCAGTTGCCAAAGCTGTAGTTTTAATTCTAGCCATGCTGTTTAGCAGATTAAAGATTCATGAGCTCAGAAAAGGATAGAGATATGCAGTAAAGAAAGATTCAGATGGGAAAAAAACTTCTCATCTGTTTACAGTGTGTTTAAAAATATACATAGGCATGGGAGAGAAAAGAAAAAGGATAGAGAAAGTCGTTAGAAAATGAAACAGAGTAGCTGGGCATGGTGGCACCTGCCTTTAATCCCAGCACTTGGGAGGCAGAGGCAATCAGATCTCTTTGCATTTGAGGCCAGCCTGGTCCATATAGTGAGATCCAGGAAAGCCAAAGATACTCAGAGAAACACTGTCTCAAAAACACACAAAAAAATTAAAAATAAAAAATAAAAGACCTAAATGCCCCTTGACCAAAGAATGGATGAAGAAAATGTGGTACATTTACACAATGAAGTACTACACAGCAGAAAAAAAAAACAACATCTTGAATTTTGCAGGAAAATGAATGGAATTAGAAAACATCATTTTGAGTGAGGTAAACCAAACACAGAAAGACCATTATCACATGTACTCACTCATAAATGGTTTTTAACCATAAAGCAAAGAAAAACAGCTTACAAATTACAATCCCAGAGAATATATAGATCTAACATAGATCTAATCTACACGGGAAGTAAAACAAGACAAGATCTCCTGCGTAAATTGGAAGCATGGGGACCTTGGGGGAGAGTTGAAGGGGAGGAAAGAGGCGGGGAAAGGAGCAGAGAAAAATGTAGAGCTCAATAAAAATTAATTAATAAAATAACAAATGAAATAACTAGAGTAAAAAAAAGGCATACAAAGATGGAAAATACACAGAGAGCCTGGATACTGTATGTTATTGTGTTGTCTTTGAATTCTTTGACTGCCAAGGAAGCAGCAACAGCTGCCAAAATACATTTGATTATAAATGCTGCTGGATTAATTAACCTATTTTTAAATATATTTGGGAAATTCCTTGACCTCAAAATTTAAGTCAAAAGATGTGTTACACTGGAGAATAGATTTTGCTTTTGTTTCCACAGAAAATGAGGGGTTGTGGATTTATTCTTGGTTAAGGAAAATAAGGTTTGATCAAGGAAGACACCCTGAAAAATCTCCAGTGGGAACAGATAGACCAGATGATCCAATGTTTCAGAGAACCTCTGTTGTAGTTTCCTCTGGGTTCTACATTCAGAATAGCCTCACAGAATACTCCAGTCAGGACTTGACCATAATCCTAAATTTTCTTTGAATCCCCATAAGATTATCAGGGCCTCAAATCAGCAGGAAGTAGCTTAGAAAACTACACACACATTCCCCCTATAAATGGATTAGAAGTGTTTGCCTTTGTGCAGACAAACAAGTTGGTAACAGGTTGTTTTGGATAATGGTCAGGAAAAAAATCTAAATGAAGGAGATCAGATTTAGAGTTCTTGTTTTAAAAAGCCTGCTACCTGGGGGTTCTTCAGTCTCCATCCTCAACAGTAAGTATATAGATGTGTGTTCCTTTGTGCTTCCCAAGTGGCATCCCTACCATTTTTTCCTTCAGTGCTGGTGGTAATGAATCTGGTTTTCATAGTTTATTTTACTTTGTATTGATTTTGTAAACTACCTCATGTTTCCATCCAAAATATTATTATTATATGTGTAGTTTATAGGTCTGGTTCTCATTTATAAAAAACATAATACATGAGTTTATATGTTACAGTCTGATCCAGGTTTTTCATCTGACTTCCATTTTCATGTGGCTATGTTGTATAAATTGTTTAGTTTTATTTCATTAAATATATCATGGTTCTGTTTTATTAAAAGTCTATGCACTCTAAATGAAATTTCTAAAAGATAATTTTGCCCCATCATTAAGCATGTCTCTTAATGCAGCATCAACCTAATCACCCTATATACTTCAGCAATTTAATTTCAGGAGGAAATACATTTTGAGAAAAACTTTCAGAATGAAGTACCAAGGTGACACCTATTATCAGAGAGCTGGAGCATTGCCAAAAACAACCAGCTCTCCTATTTTTTTACATATAAAGATTTGCTGAAAGGCTCAGCTTTTTGCAGGGCAAACAGACAAACACACATAATACCCTCCAAAAATCTCTGATAATCCTTTGGGCATATATTGAAACTTCTGTCAAGCAGTTAACTATGTTTCTGGGATTTAAAATGCCTAATACATTAATCTGGAAATATAGACATCTATCTAGTAAAACAAAAGGACACTTAGTAAAGTTTCAGGGGAGAAAGTTGGGTCCAGTGTCTTCAGCAAACCCTTAAGTGTCCCTTTAAATGATAAACATCTAACTTGACATTGCATCTAATCTTGGACGGTAAGCACATGCATACACAAATGCACATTGTGTGTGTATGTGTATACATATATGTGTGTACATATGTGTATATATGCTTGTGAAATACATATGTAATATATGTATATACATATATTTTTATATATATGTGATTTATGTGCTATTAATTGAATGGCCCCATTTCAATAAGAAGACTTTTTAGTGGGCTTAAATCACAGGCTACTTTTGGTTTACAGGTCTTTGCTTTGACAATTTATCACAGAAATCCATTCATAATGGTACAGGACATTGACTATGTTCATGTGAATAATGATCCATTCTGTACCTTCACCAGGACACTCTATTTCCTTTCCACAGTAGGGGTGGAAGTTCTAGAACCTGACCTCTATAGGTTTGTTTTCCCTGATTCAGCTCACCTGCCAGAAATGATAATATGTATGCCTAGAAAAGGCAATAATCTGAATTGTTAATAAGCAAGATGAGTATCACTTATAAACTCACAACACCTAAATAAATATGTACAAAAAATAATTTTCATTACCATTATGCCTGCCTGAACCATCTAAGATAATATGATGCAACCCATTACTTATAAACTAGGCATCAATTCCATTTCTTTTTTTCCAGCATAAAGCAAGGTGGCATTGCAGATGATAGCTCACTACTTTGTTTGTATTAATTATATCCAGACACTGGAAACTGATAGTGTAAGATTGACTGTAATTGAGCCATAAATTTAATACAGAGCAATATCATCCATTTACCTGGACAACTCTTTGCTGAAATATATTTCTAGAACAGGGCAGGAAAGAGAGGGTCCAGCGATAACAAGTGATAAATGTTTCCTACCTGTGGCAAAGTGAAGCATCCATTGCAGAAGTTGGCCCTGCCTCAGGGGCTCCTTACTCTCCTGTGATATGAATCACGGGAGCTGGAACTTTTAAAGGACTGTTTATCACACAGGACTTTGATGTTTGGCAAAAGAAAAAAAGCTTAAGAGATTTGAAGATTTTGAAAGCATATGGGTTTTTGTCATGGTCTGGGGAGTATTCAGACATACGACTGTGGTCCTGCCTTGTCAAGTGGTGCACAGTCCTCACAAGGTTCATGGGAATGCTAGGTCAGCTGTTCTGGGGCCTCAGAAATCATTGGGTATGCATGGCAAAGAATGCAGCTAGGACACTGAGATTGTGCACTGATCTTTGGTGGAAATTCATTAGATTTCTGTACAGACAACAAAAGAGATCAACCTCTGTCCTTTGACAGACAGAGTTAAGGGATCAACATGGTGGGAGGATCCACATTCTCCTCCCTTCAGGATAAGAAGTCCCAAGAGCAGCACTGACCATATTGTAATTCCAGCTATCCCAGTTCCAGCTCCCTCCTTTCTTCTTGCTGCCCCTACCTTCCCCATGTCCCTTCCTCCATCCATTCCTCAGGAAGGATAAGGCTTCCCATGGGGAGTCAACAAAGTTTAACAATTCACTTCAAGGCAAGATCAAGGTCCTCCTCCCTAAATCTGGGCTGGGCAAGGTATCCCTCCAAAAAGAATGTGCTCCTAGACACCAGTTCAAGCACTAGGGATAAATTGTGGTCCCACTGCCAGTGGTCCCACAGTCTGCCCAAGCCTCACAACTGTCCCCCACATTCAGTGCGCCTAATTTGGTCCTCTGCAGATTCCCCCACTATCAGTCCAGAGTCAGTGATCCCCCACTTACTCAAGTCAGCTGTTCTATGGGTATCCCCATCATGGTCTTGACCCCTTTGCTCATATTACCAAACTCCTTCCTCTCTGAAGGACATTTCCTCAACTGTGCTCATAGCAGTGTTATTTGTAAAAGCCAGAACCTGCAAGCAACTTAGATGCCCCTCAACTGAAGAATGAATAAAGAAAATGTGGTACATTTACACAATGAAGTACTACTCAGTGGTTAAAAAAAATAATAACATCTTAAAATTTGCATGAAAAATGGATGGAACTGAAAAAAAATCTGAAAAAAACTATTCTTACAAAACACAATATCCCTTAGTTGTATCCATTTGAACACCCTACCTACAGAAGTGTCAATAAGGTGACATCATCAAGGCACAAAAGATTATCTCACTAAAGCAAGCCTGAGTGTAATAAAAGTATCCAAGACAGATTCTGAGTAGTATAGACAACTTGAAAGCAAAAGGGCTGCCACCAAGATATTGCTAACAAACAACAAGTCTAAGAAATGTCACAACAATACAGATGAGCTTTTTGGGGTACAAAATGAATAAATAAATTAAATAGCTTATTCAATGTGCTAAGACATTGAATGAAGACCTGGAAAGGCAACTATCAGTTTTTTTTTTTTTTTTGGATGCTACACAGACATCAACTTACTATTTGAAAACTGGTAAAGGAAACAAACCAATTTTGCACCTTTCCTTTACTATTCAAATATATCTCCAATACCCATGCAATGAGAGTGAGAAATTCTTGATTAGAAAATAATTAAGCAATGATCTTAGGAAACCAGCAGTTTCCAGAATGCCTTGTAATAATATCCTTGGTGTCTGCCAACTCCTAGAATGGGTGTTTTCAAAATAGCAGATTAGGCTGGCGGCACTGGAATTCATGAATCTCTTGGTGTAATACAATGGAAAGTACTTAGGAACCTGAGATGAATTCCTGCCTAAAAATTAGGTAGGGCATCCTAACCTGGTCTCTAAATCAAATCAGAAGAGTAAGTCATATCTTGACTATTTCTTGGTTCTTTTTTGTTCAATAATCCTAATTTCTATCAGCTATGCTGTATATAGCTTGGAGGGACAGGAGATAGAAATGGAACAGAGGGGAGCAGGTTGTCAGAGTTCCATCACTGCTACATAGAACACACTGAAGCCCGAATTCAAGCAAACCAACTCTGAAGGGCATTTTCCAAACACTGGAATTTACACATGTACTGGATGCAGAAAGGTGCTAGGAATTAATTTTTGTTAGATATGGAAATATTATTATGTTTTTAAATTTTTTTATCTCTTAAAATACACTACAGCATTCAGAAATAAAGTGATATGTCTCTGAGTTGTACTTTTGAGTGCTTTTAAGCATTGAGGATCAAGAAGAATTTAAAGAATTAAGAAGACAGGGGATGTGAAATTTTGGAGCTGGTGATGGCTTCTTAAAATATCTTCTGCTTTTGTACATCCATGACATTCTACTCCCAGAAAATAATAATAAAACCAATTGTCAGCTCTAAGCCACACTGAACCTCTGCCAACATAAACAAGCCTAGGGAGGTCAGCACGCTCCTCCTGAATCTCTGCCCATCAGAGGAGCAGATGTGCTTAGAGACAGCGTCCTTGACATCATTCATTCAGCCGCTATGATCTTGATTCACCAGGACTCCGAGTACCTCTAGCACCCCAGGTTGTCAGCTGCACCCTGAGTCTCTCGGACTTTCAATATTTTCACCAACCTGTGAAGTGAGTAAAAGTCACAGGGTAACTGCAACTACTAGGATCTCTAAGGAGCTCTGTCATTACAGGTTCACAACACAGGAAAGCAGGGACACTGACGCCACTGGCACCTTCCTTATGGAAAAGACTTAAGAGCAAATGCAAAAATCCTTGTAAACCTTCCTTGCATGGCTGCTGGGCCACACAATAGATGCCTGGATGCTGGGATGGGTTTTAGTTTAGCAAATTATTTGCTTGCTTGCTAAGAATAGAAACCACAGCTGCTTAGGCATATTGAAGGCAATGCTCATTTCTTTGAAAAGTATTTTCTTTCTTCATAAGAACACAAGACGCCAATAAAAGCTGCCTGAATTCCTCAGGGCTCTTCTTCTCAGGTGCAACTGAACCAATGCAAAGGGATCTGGGCTCCTGTTGGCAAGACACGTGGAAACATGGAGACTTTCCTTTTGTTTCTGGAGAGGATACAGATGTATTATTTGCTTTTCTTGCTGGCTGTGTCCGAATATCTGATAAGAAGCTGGAATCTTTGGCTCACACTGAAGAAGTGTTACAATCCAACATGGCAGGGAAGGCATGGTGGTAGGAATGGGAAGCAGCAGGTGGATTTACACTGCATCCACCGGAGGAAAGAAGAGAGATGGATAAGGGAGCTCACCCTGCTTTCTCGTTTTCATTCATTCTTGACTCTAGACCTCCTGATGACAGATGGCACCATTCACATTAAACGTGGGTCTAGCCCCTTCCATTAACCCTTTCAAAAAACACTCTCATAAGCATACCCAGGACTGTACCTCTTCACTGATTCTAAATATCAAGTTGATGATAATGAAGATTATTCATTCCTACAGGTTGGGCACCTCTAAGTCTGGTGCGGTAGTTTATGTTTTGGTATTAATTTTAAGGACTTAAGTAGATAAAATTCTGTTTAAATTGCTGATGGCTAATAAAGTAGATTGTCCTCCAAAGTTGTAAGTGGGCCTTGGCCAATCAGTAGAAGGCCTCATTTGAACAGAAACAGCAGCTTCCCCAAGCAAGACAAAATTCTCTGGCAATGAACCTCCAGCCTTTGCACATTTAAGTCCCCAGGGTTTTCTTATGACTAATTACACTACGGACTTTCCGTTTCTCAACATTTCCACACTAACTTGCACTAACTCTATTCTTTATACTAAGTCATATGTAGTTATATACTAAATGTACCATAAATGTTAAATAAACATATGATAAATATATAATAAATTACATATTTGAAAGTTTGACTCTACTAAAAAAAATCTAGATATACACTCTCGGGGAACTACATGGGTTTTTAAAAATAAAGTTGCGATGGCTAGATGTGACAGCAGATACCTTTAACCCCAGCACTCAGGAGTCAGCAGGAGGTAGATCTCTGGAGTTCAAAGTAAGCCAGGGCTACACAGTGAGACTTTGTCTCATAAAATGGCCAGAGGTTTTTCTCAAGGCACTTTTTGTGATTAAAATGACCCAACACTGCAAAATGGGTAAGCTATAGGGAAGAGGTACAATTTGGCTTTTGGACCTAATTCAAGGTCCAGAGTCCACATGCAGTGATTGCATTTTTTTGTTGGCCAAGCCTCAAAACAATGTACAGTATAGAAACGGACAAGAGGTTTGATTGTCATGACTTATATCTCAGACTCTTACTGAGATACCCATTAGCCCACCATTTTACTAGTAACACGAATAAGGTAGTACATTAATGAGGACAGAGATATTTCATCAACAATAACCAGTTGCTTATTAGAGTTCACATCCCTTACAGCTTCACAATGGAAAATGCATTGCATCAAACATTTGGGAAGAGAAAACCTGAACAGAAAATGTAAGTGTGTTTCTCCCTCTAAATATTTGCAGGTTACACTCATCTATCCTGTTGCTTCTGCTTCTCTGGCAAACTTTCACACTTAAGGGGATGGTCAAAAAGATTTGCCTTCCTTACTTGCCCACTTCACATTCTTCAAGTGGAAACTATACTCTCTCCTATGGCATATTCCAGCATTTTGCTTCTCTGTGAAGGACTGAGCTTTGAAACACAGCATAATGTATCGCCCACAGAGCAGCCTCTGAAGGAGGTCTATTATCCCAACAGTATATTCTCTCCAGCCCTCCTTCATGGAAAATAGTGAATTTAGTTTATTTTTTGCTTTGCTTTTAAAAGAAATATCAATCTTCAAACCAAAAAAATGTAAATCTGACTATGGGTATAACCTCCACTAATATATGGGAAATCTTTAGGCAAACTAAAACTATGTATCTGTTTCTAATGCAAAATAAATGTCATTAAATTTTATTTTTCGAGGTTTAGTGGTAGAATAAAAGCAGAATTACAGGGACCCAAGATGAAGTGCAGAGAGTGACAAAACACTGGGGCTGCAGGACTGATTATGATGCCTGCACCGAAGGGGTGTGGCAGAAAGAGCTGACCTAAGTACCTTTGGAGTGCATAAGACAAGAGGAAAGAACCTGTGAGTGATCCTCATGCACTGAATGGGAGCTCTTCCCTGCCAGCACGGGAGCTATCATTTTAACCCCAACATATGTATGCTGGGACCAAACAATTAAGATTCATACTTAAGCAATTACAGAAGGACTTAGATAGTAATGGAATAAAACTCTCAGAAACAACCATATCAGTGGAACATAAAGAGCTCTGGTGACTCAATATAAAGTGTTGTCTTGGTTTAGATTCGGGGGCAGGGAAAGATCATCGTATAAAAAGTCATAATATGGGACTGAATTGTGGATCTCATCTAACAGTAGAATATTAATGTTGGTTCACTAGTTATAGAAACTGTTCACTACAAAGTAAATTTTAATAGTGAATACAGGAAGTGTGGGAGCTTCACGTTTCTGTGAATCTGAACCTGTTCTAAAGCACGTATTTTATTCAAAGATGAGCAGTGTGAACTCCACCAGCCATAGTGTCCTGTGGGTGTTCTGGAGTCTAGATCTGCTCACACACCATAGACTGATCTAGCAGGTGACCATGGCCTCACAAATCTGAAAGTTTGAAGCCCTGTATTAACATAATCTTGGCAGGCTGAGTTTCTTCGATGCTTCAACCCCCTTTGCTTGTAGATGGTTCCTCCTCTGTCGTCACATGACCCTTCCTCAAGAGTTACTATGTCCCACTCTCCCCTTTTGATAAGAATAGCAATCAGGTTGAATTCATACCCACCCTGTGAACACCACTTCCAGTGAATTTCCCTTTATACACACTATTTGCACCCAAATTCGAAGGTCATTGGAGTTTGAACTTTGGCATATGTATTTTAAAGGCATATGTATTTACTCAGTCCATTAGATTATGGGTTATTTCAAAAATCAATGAGTTGGTTTGAATAAAATGATCGGCAGAGATTGGTAGAACTAGTATATTTGTTGGGCATCTTTGCATTACTGTAACAAATATTCAAGTCATATTAAAGAGAGGCAAGTTTTATTTGGGTCCTCACTTTTGAAGGCTTCAGTCAATCAAGAAATGACTCAGTACTTTAGGACTTTGACAAGACATTAATGTAGTGAGAGGAGGTGTTAGGGGAACTGCTCATCTCATGCAGTTCAGCAAGTGAGGTGAGGGGGAGCAGATGACCTCGTATGCCCTCCAAAGGCATATCCCAGGGACCCTAGCTTCCTCTCAGCAGGCTTCACCTTCAAAAGGGTCTATCAGCTTCTCACGTCACCATAACAGGGAAGCCTTAACACATGGGCTTGTTGTGAACACTTTTCAAGCCATGTGCTTAATACAAGATAGCTGACAATCATTAGTTTGAATAACTAGTGAGAAGCCTGCAAATTCTTTCCACGTGCAGGTTATGCTTCTTCATATCTCCTCACTGGGATAATGGGGGAGAAATAAGGACCCGAACTAAGAGCAGAGGCATCCGTGGCCCCTCTGAAACCATCATGCATGAAAACATGAAGGTCAAGAGGTTAACACAGTAATGAAGTATTACTTAACGACCTATTTACACCAAGTCATGACATAGTCATGGAGTCTCCTTTTGCTTTACCCTAAATTGTCAGTTTCTGAGTCAGAAATGCCCAAGTAGGAATCTGTTTGAATTTCCCCATCCATGTACTGGCAATATCTCAAAGCCTTTAAAAAAAGACTAATAACAATATATATTTACAGACGCAGTTAACTTTACATAGCATACATATAAATATATATGACCTAATTTTCTTCTCAAAACAGCCATATGACAAGAATATAAATAACATTGCTTCATTTTACACAACGGAAAATGCTACTTATAGCCAAGGAACAAAACCATAAATCTAGATCTTCGGAATTTTGTCCTATGAAACTTTTTCCCCCATTAAATTAAAATGCATCATTAAATGAGCAAAAAAAAGGCTGTCTTATCCTGGAGGTGGATTTTTTTTTTTTTTTGGTTTTTCGAGACAGGGTTTCTCTGTGGTTTTGGAGCCTGTCCTGGCACTAGCTCTTGTAGACCAGGCTGGTCTCGAACTCACAGAGATCCGCCTGCCTCTGCCTCCCAAGTGCTGGGATTAAAGGCGTGCGCCACCACCGCCCGGCGGAGGTGGATTTTAAATTTAAGGGAAGAGAAACAGCACAGAGGAGAGAGACTCACCCTTGATGACTTGCTGGCTTCTGGAAGTCTGAGAGCAAGACCTAATTAGAAGCCATTGTAGACAGAAATAAGTGCTTGTTGTTTGGGATACTTACGTGTGTTCAGTAGGTTACAGGTCTCATGTACTAAGGAGCTTATTCCCAAAGAGATGAGGCCCTCATGTTTACCTCAGATCAAGTCTGGAAATCCTAGAGAAGACAATCATGAGTCAGAAGTAGCTGTGGTTTCCAAAAGGTGAGTCTCAGACTGCTTAGGTTCTATTTGGATTAAGTCAAACTTTGTATTAGCGCATTTGGAACTGTTATGACAACTGCCATGAAAAACTTAAGAGAGAGATGTTTGTTCTGAGTCATGGTTTCAGACATTTAGAACATCATGGGGGCATGGTGTGGCAGAATTCCTGGAGGTGAGAGTATGCAGTGGCAGTCATTCACATTGATGAAGACTGAGCATCAACATGAACCAAAACTCAGGTGCCAGCTATAAACTGCAGAGGCCAACCTCTGTTGATCCACTTACACCATCTAGACCCTGCCACCTAAAGACTTCACAACTCCTAAAATAGGGCCGCCAGCTTGGTACCAACTATTCAAACCCAAGTTTATGGGGCAGGCATTCTATATAGAAATTGTAACAACTCCATATCTGTCTTGCTGGTGAAAGAGCAGAGCCTCTCTGAAGTATA
This sequence comes from Neodon shergylaensis, assembly GCA_025134845.1. Taxonomy (NCBI): domain Eukaryota; kingdom Metazoa; phylum Chordata; class Mammalia; order Rodentia; family Cricetidae; genus Neodon; species Neodon shergylaensis. The sequence continues at coordinate 592,211 of JABTXL010000959.1, forward strand.
AAAGGCATATTCAGAGCCTCCACGCCTTCATGCTACACAATCTAGAATGAAGAACAGTCATCTAAGCATGGTAAAACACAGAACCAAGGAAGGAGAGAAGGATAAAAAGACAGAAACTGGCTCACAAAGCAGTATCACCCTTTAGGTTTGTGTGACTGCAGCTAAGAGGTTAACACAGGAATGAAGTTTCACCTAATAACATATGTTTTCACGTTGTATTCTACTGATAAGAGGCTTTATGTATCTGGATCCTGGATAGTGAGAGGAAAGGGGAGACAGAGAAAGACAAAGATCAGTTTTGCATTATAACTTTTAAATATTTATTTAAAAATATAATTACATCACTTCTCCCTTTCCTTTCCCCCATCCTACCCTGCCTATGCAACCTACATGTTCTCTCTCAATTTTGTGGTCTTTTCTTCTCTCTCTCTCTCTCTCTCTCTCTCTCTCTCTCTCTCTCTCTCTCTCTCTCTCTCACACACACACACACACACACACACACTCCTTAATATGCAAATGTAATCTGCTCAGTCTGTATAATGTTACTTTTGTAACACTTGGTATTGGATAACCAGTCGGTGCTGCAGTGTTTTATAAATGTATCAATTGGGACTGAGTTCTACAACTTTGCATTTTGATTTGCTGTGGTTTTTCTGTAATGATCTCCATCTGTGGCAAAGACAGATTTGCTTGATGAGTTGTGAGAACTACACTGATCTTTGAGTATGGGGATACATATTTAGAATGTAATTAGAGATCATGCTTGTTTCCTAAGTGGCAACTGTAAGTTCTCTAAGATCCAGGACTTCACTAGCCTTGGGTAGCTGGCTAGGTTTCCACTACCAGGCATGATTTCCCTCCTGCTGAGGAAGCTTTCAGTCCAGTTAGAGAGCTGTTGGTTATCACCAAGGTATGTATGCCACTGTTCTATTCTTGGGGTTATCATGCCATGCTAGTGATTGTGGATTGTGACATTACTGCTGGATAGCAATTATTGGTTGCTTTCCTTTTTTTTGTAAGTGTGCATGGTAACATTCAGTATCACAAAAGCTAGTTGCCAAAGAGGAGTCTTTCAGGTCAGATCTAGCACAGATCCTCTGGGTCCTGTGTGGGAGTTGGGTACACCAATGTTTTATGTGTGTATGTTTAGAAACATAATGTCCTTTTTATGGTTTGTTACTTTAATGAGTACTAAGTAATCTACCTTATCTCTTTTAATTAGTTTTGCTTTAAAGCCTGTTTTTTCAGATAATGAAATAAATATGCCTGCTTTCTTCTTAGTACCATTTTCTTAGAGTACCTTTTTCTACCCCTTTTCTCCCAAGGTTAATCTAAGTCATACAGGAGAACATCATACTTTTTTCCTACTAAAAGCTTATCATAATAAAGTGTTCCCTAAGTACATATTGTTATGCTCATAATTAATACATCTCTCAACGGTCATCAGAGAAGCTTCCTTCTACAATGGATGGGCATTAGATCCAGGACTGGTCGACACATGGAGGAAAAGAGACTATGGAGTGCTCAGTTCTAACTGTGGCATCTATATCACGCCCCTTCTCCCCAAGGTTCAGAGTTCATTGCAGAGGAGAGGATAAAAATATTGTAATCCAGAGGTAGTCGATTACTACTCCATATCAGTATTTATATTAGGTAGGACACAGTAGCATCATTGCATAGAATAATTAACAGCAGTTGTGACTATATGGACCACTATAGGATCAAATTAGCCACAATCTCAGCAAGTATAGGAGACAGGTTCATGAAGTCCAATCCTTAGCTGGGGAGCTAGTGGCAACTGATGGATGCTGGGAGTTGTACAGACCGTTTTTTTCCAAGAATGTGATCCCAGAGAAGGTACCCAGTCTCCAGTTGTTGGTTCTGCACACATGCAAGTAAGGCAGCTAGTAGACTCAGGTGCTTAAAAAGAAAACACATGAAGTTGTGGGAGTAGCAAAGTGGTTGAGGGATAGGGAAGGAATTGAGGCACGGAAAATGGGCCTGGGAACTTATCAAGAGACGCACATGCATGTACAAAATTCTCAAACAATGAAAAAGTAACTTCAAAAATAAAAAAGAAGAACTAGGAAGAGAGCTAGATCTCCACTGACTCATAGAAGGGCAAACATTGATTGTAGTTTCGCTTCCTCAGATTAAAACAGAAATGTGATCTCCTGTGAGACTATAGAAAGAATCGGGGAAGCAGGAACCTTCTAGACAGGAAATCTTGCTTCTTACCCCATCCACAGGCACCATGTAGTAGGGAAAGTGTCTTGGAATCTCCCCTCAAGAACTCCCACCCTTCCCTTGTGTGGAAAGTCTTTCTATATATATGTTGCTTTTATTGATAATGAATAAAGAAGCTGCTTTTGGTCAATGGCTTAACATAATATATCCAGGCTGGAAAAGATATATATAGAGAGAGAAGGCAGAGTCAGAGAGAAGCTATGTAGCTGCCATAGGAGACAGATGCCTCCTCCAGAGTCCGCCAAAACTTTGCCAGTAGACTATGACATTGTGGTGATGCACAGATTAATGGAGATGGGTTAGTTTAGGATACAAGAGTTAGCAAAAAGGATGCTTAAGCTATTGGCAAAACAGTATTGCAAATAATAGTTTTTGTGTGATTATTTTGGGTCTGAGCAGCCTGAGTGAGCAGCTTCCGCTAATACTTCCCAATACATATCTGTCTGGTGACATTCCTTAGGCCAGGAAAACAAGTAATAGACTTATTCTCTCTATGGCATATGTTTAGTTTCCCCAAGGAACTGGATATGATGGTTCACCGGGAGCACAGAGCCTGTGTCCAGCTACTGCCTGATTTGGTTTCATCCAAAGATGCTCTCCACTAAGCATACATTTTGTGGAGGCAGAGCCATGGCATCCTTGCAAAGTCACTTCCTCTTGTCTCCTTGCTCAGTACTGCCCACAACATGAACTCATTTGAACCTACATGCAGGAGCCTTGCAGCTAATAGTAAGGAGGTGCTGACAGATTTTACAGAGTTCCCTTTTCTTCTCTCTCCTCTATACTAATTTTCTCTACATTTTCTACTCCCTTAACTCCTCTTCTCTCTAATACTACAGAATCTAGGCCTTCAAGAATCCTAAGTACGTGACAACAGCACCATTTCAACTAGGAAATTTCTAATTATGACCTTCCAGAGACAACGGAGCACAGTCATCCCTTGCTATCTGTGGGATGTGAATTCTGGGATCCCCTCAGGTGCCATAATCCTGCTCAAGTCCCTTGGTGTCAGCGCATTTGCCCAGAAGCTAGGCACATCTCCAGTGAGCAAAGACCCTCCCTATATGGCTTGTACATAATATAATGCCAATGTGTGGAATTGGTTGTTCTACATTACTGTGTAGAGAGAACTTTCAAGAGTGGAATATGTATATGCTTGGCAATGACATTGTTTGTTCCAAATCCTCTGGCTACTTGTTTGGTTGGCTTTGTAATTGTTGACTCAGAGGGCATACAAAGCAAACTACTGGTATGTTTGACGCTGTGTTGGGACATAGCAGGGACAAAATCAGCTGTTCTCTTTGGAGTCAGGCCCAACAGCAGATTGTAACGCAGTGCAGTGATAACTTAGAAAAGCTATTATTTTTCCAGTGCATCCCTGTGACCTAATAAAAACTGAGGAACAAACTAAAACTTAGGCTGCCCAGAATCTAGGCTCTATTTGGATGTAATAACAATGCTTTTGACATTTTCCTGGGGCATGAAATACAACAAAATTCTGACTCAACTTATCACTATGCTTCATAATAACTCCAGGTTAAAATTAACAGCATGTAACAAACAGGACATTAAATAATGAATCAGTTATTCTAGTATGATTTGTTGCATTATTATGTAACAAACTGATTCCAATAGGTGTTTCTTTCTTGTGATCAAATTATAAATTTGAAAGAAATGCAATTTTTCATGAAATCAGGTTAGGGGGGTGTCCCAGTTGTGGGATTTTTGTCTCATCTAGCACAAAGGATCAGAATGTAATTGTGCAGGTGTCTCTGATGGGCAGGACCACTGGGTCTTAGGTTAGAATAAGCAGCTCCAGTGAGCACATACAAGAAAGTGATGTAGCAGCAAAGTGACTCATTTATGTGGTGACAATAAAAAAGACAGAGAAATGGTAAGATAAGGAGTTGGCAGGAGAAACACGGTTTAACAATTGTTGAGCCTTATACCCCATGCCTCCCACGACCACGTTACCACTGCCCAGAGAATAGTCTTGGTGGCAACAGGAGGCCATCATAGCATCCTGACCCATCACAGGACAGTATCAATCTCCCCTCACCATCACTCTAAGCAGAGCTCTTCTCTCCACAGTGACCACACTATGAAAAGAAATAAGCTATTGAATAAATAAAATAAATTAAAAAATCTGTTTACTGACATATTCAATAATAAAACAATCTATATCCTGAAAAGAAAATGCACTCCACTGAGATTTGTAGTGCATGTTTGAGTATTAAGGGCAAATTAATCTACTCACTAAATGCTTTTAAAACATTTGTGTGAGGTTCCAATTACACTATAAAGTCATGTACGGTTCTTAGTCCTTCAACTTTCCCTTGATATCCCTCTGTGCAATTAAAACAACAAGTTTTAATTAGCAGAAAAAATTGTATAGTTTTCTCTTCTAATTTTAATAAATGAAACCTATGTGGAGAGGAGAATTGAATTTTTAACATTCTTTATCTGCAGTGTTTGGTTACTCCCTGAGTTATTTTTGGTACCACATTTTTTAAGGATGCATAATGCATTTGTCTGTCTCTAGAGTTCACTTTTTTTTAATTACAGAGAAGAAAGGAATGAATTACCCTCATTTTGCATTCACCCAGATACTGCTGACACACAATGGGATCACACACTTGTCTGCAACATTAACTCACACAACCCACTTCCCACCAGCATGAGCCTCCTCTCTCTTTGACTGTTCAAGACTTTGAAGATGATCACATTTGAGCCAATATATTTCCTCCCAGGTCTTAAACCAATGTCTATTAGTCTTGTGTGCTAATGGACCATCATCACGAAAATGTTTCGTGTTTTTACTTCACAGGGCTGAATCACAGGGTATGTGGGTCATAACGACTCCACTTGAAGAGTGTGAGCCAGCCCTCAGACTTAACCTGCCTAGTTTAGTCCTACTACAGCTGGATCCCAGGAAAATTTTCCCTGCTTCCCAGAGAAGGTGCCTCTGTAGCCAATATTTGGTTTTCTGCCACTTCTCTGCTAATCCTAATCATGACAGCTTCTTGCAGAGAAAATCACGTGGGGAGTTTGCACAGTCTCAGTGTGCTCTTGTTGGGAAATCTCTTGTTCACTGAGTCCTTGAATAATATGATGAGTACCTCTTTAAGGCTCTTCATTATTTAAAGCAATGATTCTTAACCTTCCTAAATGCTGTGACCATTTAATACAGTTCCTTGTGCTATGGTGACCCCCCCCCCCACACACACACACCATAAAATTGTTTTGGTTGCTACCTCGTAACTGTAACTTTGCTACTGTTATGAATCTTAACAGTAGTTTCTGATGATCTTAAGTGAACCCTTTGAAAAGGTCATTTGACCCACAAGGTGGTTGTGATCCACAGTTTGAAAACCACTGATTTAAAGATATTTAAATCAACAATCCAATACAATTAATGAAACTTGGTTAGGTCCTGATGCAAACGAAATCAAGGATAAATTTCTCTCACAAAAACATGTTCTTCCTCCATCCCTATACTTTGAACATATGTTTCAATAAGTAATATTATTTGTTGCTCTATTTTGTTCTGTTTTTCCCAATGGAAAATGCCAGGTATCAGATGTCAAGAATTTTGAAAACTTTTTTTTCCCATGGGAAGCTCAAATCCAAGATGACTGAATTTGAAACTTAACACTGACCAGGAAAATCAGCAGAGCTCCACCTCCTAAGATACCAACTCAGGATGGAAACTTTGTTTTGAGAATGAGTGTTTAACACGAGACCATATTTTGGGGGAAGTCTAAGTTCCTCATGGTTATCTTACATGGGCTCAGATGTGGTTCCTACAACTTCAGGGTGTGCCTAAAGCCCGATTGCCTGGTTTCTTACCGTGTTATAGTTGATATCCACCTTTAAGTAGAAACTAGGTACTCCACTGTGCATTAGCCCAAGCACTCCCTATAAATTCACACACATTTATGACCTAAGTTTACCGCTGTAATTGCCACTATATTTACATATTTATTATAATGGCTATGCAGAAAGTGTGCCTTAATTAGATGATAATATTGTAACTATCAACCCTTACCACTTAATTTACATGGAAGATTAGAAATGAAATATTATGTGCCAAATAGTTTCAATTAGCCTCTGTGAAATACCCTGGGCTCTCAGTTGATATTTGCAATTGAAGCTACTATTTTATGAGTGATAAATCTATGAAAAAACTATGTATATTTATGAATATATATTTCACAAGTCTTAAATTCTCAGTGGAAGCATAAAGCTAATTCTGAAAAAAAAAAACTAATGTTTTCTCTTAAAAGTAACAGAAGCTGGAGGTGGTAACTTATACCTGTATTCCTAGCACTGGAGGGGGAGGCAGGAGGATAGTAAGTTCCAGGTCAGCCTGGACTACTTTATGTTTCTCTGACTCAAAAACACCTTCCCTTTGTGTTAAAACAGAATATTCATTTCCTTCTCTTCAGTCATTATGGATAGATAATCTAAAAAGAAATATAAGATGCAGGCCTTTGCTCGGCTGTAGCTACTACTTAGCAATTGCAGCAAAAATGCTCATTTTCTTCATAGCTTTTTTTTTGTTCCCCCACATTATAATCCAATTTTGATTTTCTTATTTTATATTCTTTAAAATGACTCAATAAAGTTTTGAGGGGGTTGACAAGTAAGAAACGTACAAATACATGGTTAATATTTTGAAGCCCCCATCATGCGCATTTCCACAAGTTGTGTGGCTTTCTTTCTGATAGATTCACTCCCAAACGTGCAGAGCTCATGTCTTCACAGAAAAATGATTTGCTTATCAAACTACATCAACGTTGGTGCATTTAGCTCCTATTGCTTTTGCATTGGATTGAAATCTACCACAGATTCCCTTTTATGCCTTTACAATAATAATAACAACAGCAATCTATGAAAACAGCATTCAAACACGAAAGGCTTTACAGGAAGCCCTGAAACAGCTTGATGCAGAATTGGGCAATTCCAGGCAGATGTCAGAATCATGAGGTCCACGGATCCCTGTCAGGTTCACCAAAAGGGGATACAAAGCTCATGGGAGAAAAGAGACCCTCATAGATGTCACATTAGACATACCGAGAACAAATATCACGTGGAACAGCTCCTCCATGCCGGCGCTGAGCAATAAGAAACTTGTCCATCATATGAACCATCAAAAGGAATGCTGATGCAACCAGCACAATGGAGGCTGGGAAGTTATTTGAAACTGAAAGTCTTTATGAGAGGGCCAGATGTTCCTCGATGAATAATTCCAAACAAAAGAGCCCAAACATTTCAAGTTGGTACTATGAAATTATTGATGGGACGCTAGAAGGTGCTAAGCTTGAGATTCTGTTCACTTTACCTGTGACACAGAGCAGACCCCAACGGGTTTGCCTTAATGGTTTGCTTTAATCTGGGAGGATGAATACTGGATGCTGAAATATTGCAAGCTGACACATTAATTCTCAGATGCTAAAGCCTTTTAAAAAGACAGTGAGTGGAGCCTCCAGGAAAAGCAGAAAACAACCTTCTCTGTTGCCACCCAATGAAACGTAGCTCACAACACTGCACTCTTTCTCCTAAAGCATACTTAGCACAACTCAATTCTTTCATGGTGCAAATAGCTAAGCGCTTTGAGCCCTTTTAGCATTAGGCTGTATAAGCTTGATTTGGAAGACTTTCTACAAACTCTGCCAAAACAAAAGCGGGGCTGGGGATTAAAGGTTTACATCATCAGCAGATGGATTAAACTGAGATATAAAATACGTATTAGACTGCACTCTACTGATTTTGCTATAAAAGAAGTCGATTATTTTAGGCTTTCTTTTCAAGGTAGATTGCTTATTTAGACCTCCAGGATTGTGGATTCGTGGCTTTGATGCAGAAAATACATCACAGGAGGAAAACAGCAGCCAGTCCTACCTGATAAAGTACAAGATAGAAAAAGACACAACTTTCCACTGAAGTACACCCATATTTCAGTTTTCTATAGTATACTTGTACATAGAAAGATTGATTGGGACATAGTGAATGCTATTCTAGAAGGAAAAAGACTTAGGGTACAGCCAGGGTCTGTTGGTCAGGTTTCTGGTCTATGAATACCTCACTCTGACTAAGGTGAGAGAGACGTGCTTCCCTGCAGCTTTCTTCTCTGCCTGATGATTACTTGTATCCATAGAACTGAGAAGAAAGGAGAACTCTGTTGAATTGATCCCACTTGCCTACACTCCCATGTAGTTTGGGGGAGTTAGACTTCTTTAAGATATGTGGATTTAGTCAAGCTTCTTTATTACAATTTGTCTAAACATTATTCCCCATCCTGACCACTGCAGTGAATGTACCTTCAAGTTTACTTACATATAAATTACTGATGGTAATGTGTGACCTAAGCATTATCACAGAACACCTAACTACTGCACCCCTCTACTCTCTCTGTGTGTCCTTATCTTTGACTTATGTGCCTTTATATAAAAAAATCTTGATCCAGCATATAAAATAAAATGGCACAGATAATCATGCTTTTATTTTGTTTATCATGACCTTCAAAATCATTCAACTTTTTGCAGATAACATGACTGTATTCTTTATGATTGAATAGAACGCCATTGCGAATGGGTGTATATGTGTGTATGTGTGTATAAAACATTTTCTCTATCATCTGTTGATAATGTAAGATACAATAATGGAAGAATAAGAGTAGCATATGTTATATACATATGTGAAAGTTGAATAGTGAATCTCATTATTTTGTAAATCACTCCATAAAAATAATAGGAAAAAATTAAATTTACAAGGAGAAAATGACATGTTCAACTGTGTAGTGGTGTGCACCTTTAATCTCAGCACTTGGGATGAAGAAGCAGGTGAATCTCCGTGAGTTCGAGAGCCACCTGGTCTACAGAGTGAGTTCTAGGACAGTTGGAGCTGTTTCACAGAGAAACCCTGTAGAAGAAGAAGGAGGAGAAGGAGGAGGAGAAGGAGGAAAAGAAGGAGAAGGGAAAGAAGGAGGAGTGGGAAGGGAGGGAAGAGGAGTGGGGAGGGGAGGAAAGAGGAGGAAGGAAAAGAAAAAGGAAGGAAGGAAGGAAGGAAGGAAGGAAGGAAGGAAGGAAGGAAGGAAGGAAGGAAGGAAGGAAGACAGAAAATAATGTCATGTGCACACAAACAAAAACACCATATACACACAGAAAAAGGGAGAAGGAATAAAATGTAAAGGCATACTTACAGTAGAAAAACATCTGATCTGGAAATTCTGGTTCCTAGATCATGGAGAAAGTGCTTTTGAATGAAAACTTCCTGGGTTAGATAGCACAAAGCTGTCTTATGGTTTGCTCCCTGGGTACTTGTTAGCACTAGTAGAAAGAGAATTCATACTCTGCTTGGTGTCACATGCCTGCTATCCCAGTACTTGACAAATAGAAGCAGAAGGGTTACATATTCCAGGCTAGCCTGGGCTACATAGATTCTGGTACTTGGGAATAGCCCTGAGAAGTAATATGACCACATTTATCTGCCTCTAGGCTCTCGGCATGCCCTTCTTCTTTTAGCCACATGACTATGTATTTTTATATTCAGGAGCGAAAAGCTATTAGGCAATTCCAAAGGAGCAGAGACTTTTTATCACACCAAGATACATACACACGAAAAGATGACTTTCCTGCCATCTCATGAGTATAACCCAAAAGCAGAGGCACTTTCTGCCCCTTCAACAGAAGCCATTGACTGCATAGTTTCAGCATGTAGAGATCCCCCACCTTGGAATGGCACATGGAAATACTGCATGGATCCTTGGGTCACACAAAGATACCCTGCATGAATGAAAACCCTGCCAATAAACTGACCAAGCAATGTGCCTCTTTGGACACCCATACAGTGAGGGATGAGGAAGCCACATTGGTTGTTAAGACTGAGTAGAATCAAATGGCTACAGACTGAACAGAGATGTGGTAAATGAAGATACTGTGTTAGGAGCTGTGGACATGTACACTGATCCCCTGTAGAAACTATCTTTCAGGACCAGCATAATAAGGAAGTTTCTAAAAATGTAGGAAATGTTAAAATAAGAATATCTGTATCTGATTTTTTAAAAGATAATTTCCAATTAATTTTGTGCTTTCCCTGTTGTCACTCAGTAACATTGCAAGAAACTTAAACAGGAAATTGTAGCTGAAACCCAGAGAAGTTGTAGAATGGATAAAAAACAGTTAATACTTAGCCACAGGGCAGTTACACAGCCAGTCATTTGAGAAAAGGACATTAAACCGGCACCAAATCTCCACATCAGCACCAACAGGGACAGATGTGAGATCCTGCCTCAGTCCTGCCCTGGAGTCTAAAATCCTTCAAGCTTGCAAAGCTCTTTGAAAACTTGCAAATCAGGTGTTTACCCCACTGAAGGAAAGAAAACTTCCTCCACCACTCCTAAGGGAGAGTGCTGAAGATTTCAAAGGTCTACTTGGCCCTGTTACTTGAGAGCACTGCCTGAACCTCCAGATTGCTTATAAAAGTGAGACAGGAAGACATCTCATTTTATTTCAAGTAACAGATTAGGATAAAACCATTCTCCAATCTGCAACATTTTCAACTCTTACTCTCAATAGTCACCATGATCTTTTCTTTGTTCAGCTACACACAGACCATATTCATTAATCATTTCTCTTCAGTAGGGTAAATTCATTAGGTTTAAAAGCTGATATAGATGCGTAGTTGTTAGTCACAATTAGTTGCCTAAAAGGGTGTGGGGGTGATTAGTACCTCATTAGCACCCCTCTTTTCTGTTAAAATGCTAACAAGCATTTAATTCAACAGGAACAGGACCATTCATGCTCTGAAAAAAAAACTGACCCAAGCTAGTAAATTACTTTATTTTTTTCCACCTTGTTCTTCTGTGCATAAATTGAGCTAGAAACTGAGTCAGTACCTTTTCTCTGCATGTAAAACAAAGAATATAGGGAAGGGTGCTATATCCTTTGCTCTCTCAAATCAACAGAAACTTCTCAGCACCTGCTCCCAGGGCACTTCTGTGCATATTACAGGTATATTATTATTATTATAGGTAATACAAAAGAACACTCTCAAAGAAACTCTTAAAGGGGTGGCAATCTCTCTTGAGAGAATAAGAGGATGTTCACACGGTGTGGTGACAGACGACTTCTGGTGCATTTATCTGCATCAAGTTTGACAGCTCTCTAAAACTGCCTTGGGAAGGTGAGGCTTCCACCCTGAAATCTGTAATTTGCCACATCGCTGTGAACTATGGCCTTCATTGTCCAAGTCCTTAAAAAGATCATATATTAAATACAAACTTATAAATGTGTGTAAAATGGTCCCAGTATAGTACCTGACAATGAGTACACTGGCCAGAGAGCAGTGAAGAACACAGTTTCATTAGATGCATGGAGTGAGCCCTTGGGTAAGGTACTAAATGATGTGGGATTTCCCTCTGTATGCTGTGGTTACCATTAATGAATAAAGAACTGCTTTGAACCTATAGCAGAGCAGAGCAGGGCGGGGCAGGGCAGAGCCAGGCAGAGAGGACTGGACTGAATGCTGGGAGAAAGAAGGGCAGGTCAGAGAGAAGTCATGTAGCCCTGTTGGAGACAGACGCCAGAACTTTAGCCAGTAAGCCAGAGTCCAGATGACTAGAAATGGGTGAAATTAATATGTAAGAGTTAACCAATAAAATCTAGAGCTAATAGGCCAAGCAGTGATTTAATTAATACAGTTTCTGTGTGATTATTTTGGGGCTAAGCAGCCAGGAACCAACAAGTGGCCTCCTTGCTACAACTAAAACCCTATCTTGAGGAGTGAGGCTATAGAATCAGCACTAGAAAAGACAGAACCTCATCCTCTACTTTCTTGCACCTTGTATTCAGAAAAGAAAAAAAAAACACTGACAAGTGCAGACATTGGTGCAAAGCATGCTTTGTTGTTAGGTTCTCAGCACAGGGCACCAAAGACTCAGTAAGATAAAACATGAGAATTCATTAGCAGGCCCACAGCACACAGTATACATTCAATCCATGTTACCTGATATCTTTGTTGTTATTAATTGTGTCTAGTTAAATAGGTGCATTATAGATATCAGATCGTATTTCATAATAGAGCCTTTAGCTATTTCAAAACCAAACTAAGAAAGTTATGATGATAATTCTTTATTATTAAGGGGTTCATTATTTACTTTTCTGCTGCTATGATGAAACACCGATCAAAACCAATTTGAGTCTGAAATGGTTTGTTTTGCCGTATACTCTACAGTATATCCTTAGGGGAGCCCAGGTCAGAGGTCCAGGAAAGAACCCAGAGGCACAAATAGAAGCAGAGTTTGTGGTAGTTTGTTTTTTGTTTTGTTTTGTTTTTAGATAACTCAAAACTTATAATGGGCTGGGCCCTCATTTGCTGATCAACAATCAAGAAAATGCCCTACAGATGAGCATACAGGCCAATCTGATAGAGGCATTTTCTCAACTGAGGTTCCTCTGTAAGTTGAAAATTACCACACAATCCAGCTACACTATTTTTAGTCATATACTCCATGTCTGGAGTTGACACAGTTGTCACTCAGACACAGAGCAAGCAAGATGAGAATGCCTCACTCACCAAAGGTACTGAGTCACATGGCTAACGCAGACAAGAATTATGGGTTAATATGTAGAAACTAGTTAATAAGAAGCCCGAGCTAATAGGCCAACCAGTTTTTAGTTAATGTAGATCTGTGTGTGTATTTCTTTGGGACTAAATGGCTGTGGGACCAGGTGGATCAGAAACCTCTGTCAACAGGCATTATCAGTCAAATATCTGTCTTGAAGATTTTATGACTAGAGTGAATTAAATTTTAGACAGGAGGAAGAAATGACTTCTGGTAAAAGGCATGCCCATAAGTGTGTGTGTGTGTGTGTGTGTGTGTGTGTGTGTGTGTACAGAAAAAGTGAGGACAACAGTTGAATGTCTTCCAGGAAGCCTGGCCCTTGAATCAACCTCTGTGACCTTGTGTCAGATCTAGCTGAGAATGAGTACAATGAAAAATAAAATGCCTCCTAGACTTCAGGATGATTCACAACCTTCCTTTCCAATCCTGGTGACAGAGTGACGTAAATGAATGCTTAAAATGAGAACCCATCCCCTCTGTCACCTAGTGAGCTAAGTTTCTGGCACAGCTGAAGCTTAGAAGCTTCTCATGAAGAGGCATGAGAACAAATGGAGTCAGCACCGGTCATAAGCGCTAGGCTGTCCTGGTCATCAGAGGTATCTGGATGGCATCACCAATGGGAAGAGGCAAACAAACCAAAGTTAACTTACTGAACCCTACACAGTAAGTTACAAATGGATTGGGTAAGATGTGGAGGACAAACCAAAAGGCACAGACTGACTACAAGGATGGAGAAGAAACACAGTCGTGTCTGCTGCATTCCCTCTACCAGTGCCATCCGCATGTCTACTGTGAATGATCACTGTGGGCCTTTTCTCGTGAAACAAGAAAATCGATGCCTAATCTACTTTCCAACACCACGTAAAAGGATAACAAGGAAATCATTAGTCATGAGTATAGACATATGATAACGATTGGGTCTATAAATTAGCATTGAAAAGAAGAGAAGTGATAAACTGCAAACGTTTCTTTTCACCATTTAAGCACGAGTGAGTGTTTTGTTCCTGAACATCACAGGAAAGCCCTGTTCTGCAGCAAATAAAAACATAATAAGGTAGATCCTCTAGGCTGGATATTTATTGGCTTTTGACAAATACAGCTAAATCAGTTTCCTGATTAGTAAGAAAAGGATGCCCTATCGGGTAACTTTCATATGGAGAAGGTGTTCTAGTGGCTCTTATGAAAGGCTGAGTAAAAGGAATACAGTTTGGGGAACAAGACTTTGAGAAATGAAAAAAAAGTCTTGGTTCCTTTAAAAATTCACAGTCTATCCAGGAAAAAGATAAACGCAGTAAAAAAGTCATGTTTATCCGACTGATTCATTGTATCCAACATCTCTGTTAATCTCCCTTCAATTCCAATCAGGGAGATCAGACAACAAGCCCTTGTGAAGACACATAAGCAAGCAACTCTGCTTCTGCTTATGTGTGCAATACAAAATCATGTACAACTGTGGAAGTTGGGCAGCTGTGCATCCTATCTGTGGAAATCCTATCACAGTGCACGGGGAAGATGCAATGTAAGCAGAGCCCATGTGGACACAGAAAGGGAAGGAGAAGGAAGGATCAGCATAGAGAAGATGGGAGATCTGAGATCTGGGAATTGTCGTGTGTCATGGTTGAATTTTTTCCCCATTGACAATCCCTACAACCGCTGAATCCTCACTGTAAGCATTTTCATTGGCAAGACACTGGAAGCAAGGAGTTCTAGACTCAATAATAAATACGTGACTCAAAGCAGCTTTTAAGTTTTAAACAGTATATCCACACCTCCACATTTACTTAGAGGAGTCTAGGGCTTTGTCCGTTGCTCTGGCTCCTTTATTAACCATGTCATTTTTAAATTTTAAAAAAGTATTCAAATCTGGGACTGAGAAATAGGGACTGGTCAACACCAATTATTATAGACTAGGAATGGAGATAGAGAGAGGATGTTGTCTGTGCCCATTGCAGGAGGCAATTTTGAAGGTGCATTTGTGTACAGCGGAGTGATCAGGTGATGCATGGTTGTCCATTATGGAACTGTGAAAGTACCTGGGTGCAGATAGATTAGCCATGTACATCTCATGACAATTAAATCTTAAGCAGATTGTGAAAGGCAAATGTGAGTCACACACATCTGTACAATTTGTGCTCACATTTACTTGATATTTCTATATAAAATACACATAATTTAAGATGACGATTAAAACATTACAGTAAAAAGATTATGCTGCTCTTCAGAGGAATACAGCTTGGAAAGATAACTGAATTTTGACCTGGAGTGTGGGGGTGGGTGATAAAAGATAAAAATAGTGGGTCACAACTTTATTAAACATATGCAATCTTGAGTAATAAAGTCATGTTAAGTTTATGGTACTATTATGCATGGGTATTTTTTGCCCCATTAAATGAAAAGAAATAATTACGATTTTACCTATTGCCAACAGTTAGAGTGTTTGGAAATTTTCCACTTCCTCATTAAAATCAAAGTTCACCTGGTATTTTATACTAGGGGACATGCTTTGATGTAGTTTCTAATGGAATTCTTTCTCACCTATGTAAACTTAATGAACTTTTCATAAAAAGCTAGAAGAAAAATCATTGATTAAACACTAAAAGAAATTAGTCTACGTGTGCTCAAAGAAAAGAAACAGTAAGACTGAACCAGGAAAAAAGCAAACCTCCAGTTAGATTCACCAGCATAAAGAGAATTGACCTTGTATGTAGTCAGTAGCTGCTCACGAATAAAGGGTTGCCAGTATCTTATGACTTCCTTGAAGAATTCAAAGAGAAGTAACACCAAGCCCAAACCAGCCATATGAAGCCAGCCTTATCCAACACTCAAAGCTAACCAAAGAAGCCCTAAGAAGAGAAAATGACAAGTATCCCTAATGAATATCAATGCAAAAAGTCCACAGCTCAAAGTTATTATACATCCTAACAGAGTGCGATTTGGAATTGTGTGTGTGTGTGTGTTTGTGTGTGTGTAGGAAAAAAAATCAATCAATCAATACACCCAATGAACACAACTAAGAGCAAAAGTCACATGGCCATCATCTCAGTTGACACAGAAAGAGCATAAGGTATATTATTATACCTATTAGGTATATTCAACAGCTTCATAGGATAAAAAAAATACTTAAGGGGTAATTAAGAAAGTGATCCCTTAATATAGCATCAAAAAATAAATTAAATTCTTTAGAATAACTGTAACCAAGGTAGACATGGACTCAAACTGAGAGCTACAGACAATGCTAAAAATTAAAAAGGACATAAATAAATGGATGATAGCTTGTGACTTTGGAAAGTTAGTTCTCTAAAAGTAGACACAGTATTCAAAGTGAGTGACATCTCAGCTAATGAAATTCCTTGTAATATAGTTTGCATTGTGATTTTTTTTAATCCTAAAATTTAGGTGATTCTCAAAGGAATCTAAATTATAAATTTTGCTTTGAGAAAGCAACAGCAAATAAGGAAGCTGCACCTTTCCTAATTTCATAGTATATTACGGTGCTACTCAGAATAAAATAGTATCCGTGATCATAAAAACAATATCTAAGCAAATGAGACAGAACAAAAAGCTCATCAACACATATATATTATTACAAATGGGTATCAGCGCCACACAATGAGAAAAAAAATGGTCTTGTCAACAATGGGTTCTGAAAAAGAACTGGGAAAAATCACACCCAAGAGGATTAATGTGGATTTTTTTCATTATGCCATGCATACATTTGTGTGTGTTTGAGAGACAGAGAGAGAGGAGAGAGAGAGACAGAGAGAGAGAGAGAGAGAGAGAGAGAGAGAGAGAGAGAGAGAAAGGTTATGTTTGTGTGTGTGAGTGTGTGTATGTGTGTGTATGGTATGTATATATGGTGAAGACATATATGATTGCACACACACACACACACACACATGATGCTAGAAACATAAGACCGAAAACTAAAGTTTTCTACAAAAACAAAATAAAACAAAACATTTGTCGCATTGGTTTTGATAGTGATTTTATGGACTTATTTTACCATGCATATTGGCACGATCACTACCAATAACAAAGTAAAACAAAAGAAGAGAGTGTTGGCATGGAGGTAAAGAAATGGACATTTTAAGTCAAGTCACAATTGTTAGAAAGATAAAATGGGAATCTGCCATGGTAAAAAGTGAAAGAATTACTGGAAGACTTAGGGGCAGATCTGAAAAATGAAACTAGAATCCTGAACAGCAATTTGGACACTAGTGCTCATTGTGGCATTGACGTTTATATATAGTGGAGAACATTATGAGAAAGGCCTCAAGGATGGCACACACAATGAAGCACCTCATCATTGTTTCCATGGGTTCTCCAGGTAGATGACACAGAGAACAAATGACAGTAAAGTTGTATTTAATTTCTAATATCCAATAGCACCAATCTTAGGAATGTGCATTGCTACTGATAGTCTCTATTTAGTGTGCCATTGTCAATGCAATGAACATCAAATTATTAGTTTCTGTCTTACCCATGGTCTTCTAAATAGCATTCTCCCCTAATGCATACAACTTCCTCAACCTTGAGTTTTCTAACAATGGACTTCTATGGGCATATCTTTGATAATTGGAGAAAGAGTTCTGTTCCATGCATCCTATTAACGTTGCTGTAAATTTCACTCAAAAACACAATGTCATAAACTGGAGCAATTCAGAACTCTCTGTACAATGGGACAGTTCTGATGAAGTCAAGTATGCTGAGTCACCTGTAAATGCTATAGAAGCTATCGCTGAGGATAGGTGAATGTTCTAGAGCCTTCCAAATCACAGGTAGGGTCACGTGCTCCCATTTCTGACTTTGTGGGGGCACTTCTGTGCATGCTACCTCTGCCAGTCTTTAGAGAAGACTTCTAAGGTAAGGATTTTGGACAAGAGATGTGTTGAAATTAATTTGAAACATAGATAGATTAAAAACTAGCCAACGTCACTGGTTGCTCAGGGTTTCCTTATGAGATAGATGTATGGCAGGTGGCATGTTGAATGATAGATAGGCCACGAAGTTACAAGAAGTGTGCTTGCCCAGCAAATAGCCTCTTTCATAGTTGTTAACTCTTTTGGGGAGAATTTCCCGAATGACAGGGGTTCAGGTGAAAAATTGCTTGCAGTGTCCCCTGGAAAGTCCCTGTCACTGGCCTGAATCAGTTGGGCCTCTCAGGAACTAAAATCTACATCTATCTGAACCTTATCACTGCACTGCACACAGCAGAAACCTGCTGCCCGAATGAGGAGAGATGGGAGAAGCGGGGTGTCATTTCACATTGCGATGTAAAATCTCTTGTGGGGATCCTTATAATCAGTCATTCTTAAAACTGAGATAATAAAAGGAATTTACAACTAATACTAATTTTCTAAATCCTACCCTTGGGTGTAGCATGAAGCTGTTTCCTCTGTAGGTGCATGACGCTTCCTCCTTACAATGGACTAGCTAGCTTTCATCCAAGGCTAGCTTCTGCTCAGACAGACAACCTCCTAAAATCACATCGTCTCTGGCTTCTGGGAGCTGTGCCTCTGCAGATTTCCATTTCATTTACCCACCAAATTTAGATTTTCATAGTCAAGGTCACTGCCTTGATTAATGACTCCAAGGTTAAAATGAAAGTTGTGGGCTAGAGAAAGTGGAAGCCGAAGCGTGTAGGGAGAAGCGAGACCTCGCAGCTCTGCACTCGGGATAATACACTCGCCTGATGAAGATCAATGATGCGGGGCTCTCAGCCATTAGTATTCTCTGGTAGCTCATCGTGATGGGAGAGATGGATAGCACTGCCTATTATTCTGAGAAAAGTTACTCAGCTTGACACATTCTCTGGTTCTCTTTTCCTCCAGAGAATCACAAACACCACAATTAAGGGGGAATTACCGGGTTACAGAAAAACAGTACCAAAATCTGGTTCTCGCTGCAATTCCCTCTTTGTTGTCATCATTTATTTTGCCTGCATTCCAGGAACCAAAATATGAATTTCAGCAAAAGTACCTTGAGCACGGCGTTGGTGGTAAATAGTGCCTGCTATCAATCAAGGTGCCATGCTGTCCCGCTCAGCCTTTCTGCGGAGAAAGTTACAAACTTTTGATAGCAACTAAAACTTGCATTACCCTTGCTGCCATTCTCAGATGTTTAAACATCATGTTGGCCAAATGAACTCAAGCTTAAGTCAGAGTGATTCGGGTGACTTTAACTCTCATGAATTCTGCACAGACATATTGTCAAATTTCTGTTTTATAATAACAAATGGTGGGGGCACCAGAGGGTGATGAGGCAGCAGAAAACAGAGGCAATGGGTACGAAAACAAAACAGGAAGTCAAAGCCTCTTCAAATGTTGTGAAGAATTTCAGGTGGTGACAATAAATGTTTCACATAGGAATCTTCTACTATGGAGCCTCATCAAATCACAAAGACATCTTGCACATAACACTCTATTGGGAAACACAGAGGAGGGCAACCATAAGCCAACATATACCTACCCTCCTGGGCATCAAAATACCTAAGTTGGGCAAAGACAACATACAGAATTTAAGAGAGTCTTTATCAACCATAGACCAATCAACAAATCAACAAATGAGCAATGCACTCATGAACAAATATCAGTATCATTTATATCCCAAATATATAAGAACTCAAAAAATCAGCACATCAGAAAAAAAAGCAAATAATCCATTCAAAAAGATGGGCTAGTGATTTCAGCAGAGATTCTCAAATGACGAAATAAAAATGGCCAAGGAATGTCTCAAATAATGTCAATTGTCTTTAGCAACTAGGGAAATATAAATCAAACAATGTTGATATTTTTATCTTATCCCACTCAAGACAGCAAAAATCAACAAAATAACTGATTACAAATGCTGGAGAGGATATAGTGGAAAGGTAACTTTCATTCACCATTGGTAGGATGCAAGCTAGGTCAGCCACTATGGAAGTCAGTGTGGAGAGCCGACAAAAAGCTCTAAATGAATCTACTGTATGAGCCATCTATGACACTTCTCAACTTCTCAGAATTTGCACAAAGGACTTGACATCTTACACCACAGACAATTACTCAGCCATGTTTACATAATCGTCAAAAGATGTAAACAACCTAAAAGTCCTTCAACTGAAGAATGGAAATACAATACATATATCCTATGGAGTATTCATCTGTAAATGCAAGTGAAATCATAAAATTTTCAGGTGAATGAGTGGTTTAGTAAAGATCACACTGAATGAGGGATTTCAGACTCCTAAGCACAAACCTCTCATGTGTGCTCTCAACTCTGGTTCTTACTTCCAAACTTTCAAATGTGGATTTGTACAACCCAGAGTAACTTTTGAAAACAGAAAAGTAAAAAAGGATGGAAGGAGTAATAGAGGAACAGCATACAACTAATTTGAAGGGGTAAAATGGTAAAAATTGGGGGCTCTTTAATTAAGAAGGAAGAGGAAGGTCAATATAAAAAAAGAGGAAAGGAAGAGGGTAAATGACAGTAAGGATGTCTGAAAGAGTCATCAGGAATAATATTATTTATTTATCTAAAATTATAAATAATGCCTACATATATAAATGGAATGTGTGTGTGTATGTGTCTGTAAAATTTACCCTCGTGGGTGGACAGTACTGCCCTAAGAGCTGTAGACACTGTAGACTAACAAAACTCCAATAGCAGGCATGAGAAGTCCCTTTTTGAGTTGCTGATAATGATTATCCAAGAGTACAAATAGTATAAATAACTACAAGTAGTGTAGTTATTACTGTTGTTTTGCTTACCTCCCAGAGGTGAAAGGTTGATCCTTATTGCTGAAGACAACATTCACTTAGGACACAGTACCCAGAGGATGTAAATTGGATCTGTCCTGAAAGAGCCCTCCCTGAGAAATAGCTTTAATTGTACATAAAAGTGTCATATGAATTTCCAAGGGAGGAAAGCAACTTATCTTCATATCTGGCTCTGATGCCTATGAAATATAACAATGAACAACAATGAACAATAGCCATAAGACTGCAATAGTGGCATGCATACCTTGGTAGTAACCAACATCTCTCTAGCTGGCTAATTGGATTGAGGACCACTCAACAAGAGGAAAGTTGTGTCTGCTACTGGAAATCTAGCCAACTATCCAGGACTAGTGAAGCCATAAATCTTGGAGAAAACCCACAGCCACCAACTTTGCTTAGCTAGCACAATTCCTAGCTACATTCCTAATATTTATCTTTATGCACACTGATAAGTGTGGTTTTCATCCCTCAACAAAGAAACTTCTCTTTGCAACAGATGGAGATCAACTCAGAAAAACACAACTGATTAAAATGAAGGTAACAAGTGCCTATGTGGTTCACAGTCCCAACTGATACATCTACAACACAACTCCTATATCTATGTTTCAGAATCATTGTGGATGAAAGAGAAGAGATATTGTAAGAGCTAAAGGAAAAGTAAGCCTGCTGTGATCTTACTTCTTTTAGAAATGTCTAAGAAACTACACCCATGAAAGATTATCAACATGGCTATCTGAAAAAGACCTGGATGAGAAGAATGCCAATACACATGGTAACATGGAGAGAAGTAATCCCACTAGGGCCTCAATCTTAGACCAAGAAAAAATATATGTTTATAAAGATAGATAGATGATAGGTAGACAGACAGACAGACAGATAGATGATAGACAGGCAAGCAGGCAGACAGACAGATAGATATTGGTAGATAGATATCACATATATAATACATAAACACATTCATATATGTGTGTGTGTGTTACTTTTAGGTAAATATATAATAAATAGTATGATCCTTTAAGACTTCTGTTGTTGTACTTAATTTATGATATAGACATGCAATGTTCTTCTTTAATAACTATGACAGAATATTTGTACATTTTACATTAAAGCAAATGTGCACCTGTGGAAGGCAGTGCTGACTTTTAAGGTTAAGATTTACAGTTAGAATACAAATGCACTGAGCTCTTGCCAAGTCTTTGAGTTCAACCTTGACTTTGGCTGAAGTCCTACATCAAACCGAAGCAGACCACCTAGAACTGTGATTATTACATGTCAAGGCTCATCTGCTCTTTCCCGTCCTTCAGAGTCTTTCATAAAACCTGTCTGGCCGAAGCCCAGGCTTCTCCATCCATCTGCAGCTCATTCCTATTAGCTCAGGATAGAAAAGCATTTCAGTCATCTTTGTTAGTGTCTCTTCTTTCCTAACACCAGTTGCAGAGCTTCCAATATTTCTAGCGAAGCTCTTATAATCTGTGATAGCTCTATAGTCCACAGACTGCTAGATATGTGCAAAAGAAAAACAAACAGCATGTCATGAAGTGAAGCAGGAAATCAAAATTTGGATTGAGGGGCAAAAGGAAATAGCAGGCACACGTTATTCAGTTTTGCCACTCTGTAATTTGTCCAGAGGATACACATGTTCCCTTCTCAGCACCCTGCATTTATTACCCACTAACGTACCTCTCACACTTTCTTCCCACCTTGGGGCCTTTGGGGGTACAAATTAGACACGTCCCCCATGGGCTCATGTATTTGAACATTTCATTCCAGGTTGGTCATGCTGTTTGGGAAGGTTATGGAACCTTTAGGAGGTGGAGAGCTGCTGGGGGCAGGGAGCCTTTGAGAGTTCTAACCTTGCCCTTCCTCAATTCACTTTTTCTGATTTGTAGTTACAGCTGAACATGCAGTCTCTCTGATTTCTACTCCAGGTGCATACTGTCAAGCCTTCCCACCATTGGGAACTCTCTCTCTGGAATCTTCAACCCACATAAACTCTTCCTTCTGTAAGCTGTTCTTGATCATGGTGTTTAATCACAGCTATAGAAAAGGAACTAATAAAGTGCCGTGCTTAGACGGGTCAATGGACACATTAAGCTATCAAGAGCTAGGCCACCCACCAGTAACCTAATAGCTTCATTTCTGGCTCTGAAGGACAGAAGAAAATTGACTCCATTAATGACCATTTCATGTTGACTCCTGAAACTCATATAAAACATATTTTAGTTACTTCCATATCTGTATGAGAAACATTTTGGAAGTGAATACTAAGTGGTATTGCTAACAAATAGCATATGTGTTTGAGCCATGGCGCAATAAAACCTCCCAGATGCTGAAGTGCTCTGAAATGGACTTTGAAGACATAAGATCTATAAGAAGACACAGTAAGTAGCAGCAAGTCACGTTCTTCTGAATTTACACCCCTAAAACTGGGCAATATCTACTTAAATTGTAGGAAACCAGTGAAACGGTTTTTTGGGTTTAATCACCTATTGAAACAACATCAAAAAATGGGAGATTTCTTGACATCAAAGACATAAAGAATGGGCTAACAAAAATATGTTTATGTCCTTGGCATGAAATGGAATCCTGGCAACAACATAGCAGGATATATATCTCCAAAAGGGAGCATGTCGGGGTGAAAAACACAACTCTACAACCATGAGTCATCTTCTCAGTGGACTTAGTGTTATCCTTTACACACTTCAGAGGATCTATTCCAGCAGAGCATTAAGTGTTGACTGTCCTTGAAAATATTACTGGGATATGAGCTGTCATGGTGTTTTATTGGGTAAAGGCACCTGTCATCAAGCATGGTAGCCTGACCTTGATCCCTGAGGCCCACATGGTGAAAGCTATAAGCTATACTCTGACCTCCATCATGGGCAGGTCACATAGACAATAAATAATAAATAAATATACAAACAAACAAATAAGTGTAATAAAAGTGACTATACTAAAAAGATTATTGGAAAGGGTTTTTTTTTAATAATACGCATTTCACTTACCTTAACAGGATTGAAGTTAAAACAAAAATCATGAAATCCCATTTTGCTCCCATGACAGGATATAAAGGGCTAATTTAGACAGGAGAGGTGACTTCTGGGATAAAGGCAGTCAGATCTGTCTGCCCCTGGAGTACTGCTCTTAGCGTGGCTAATACTGTGCTCAGCAATTCCTCTGCTGATCTTAGTAGGGTACTATTGATCCTGTTCCTATGCAAGGAGATTGAGGTGGGAAGATTTCAGAAACTTGATCAAGGGCAATAGCTAATAACTTGTGAAGATTAAGTCTGTCACCTTAACACTACAACTTTACTTAGGGGGGACTTTTATTTGGGAAAGTAAGAGTTGGAAGGGACATGTCAGAAATACGCTAAACAAAAAAAATGATTTTAGTTTTTAGATTTGTTTTTCATGTGTGCAGATATTTTGTTTGCATAAATGGTTGGATGCTGTGAGTGTCCTTGTCCCCACAGAGCTCAGAAGAAAGCATTGAATCACCTGAAGGTGGAGTTACAGACAGTTGTGAGCAGCTACATGGATGCTAAGAATTGAACCTGGCTCCTCTACGAGACCAGGAATTACATTTAAACACTTAGCCTGCTCCCTAGCCCCACATTCATTTCCTTTTCAGCAAGAAACAAGAGAACAGGATTAAATAAGTCCAAATCACACCCTGAGGCTCCTGCCTCCTGATTATGGCACCCAATGAGTCAAAACTAAAGATTGGATCATATAAAAGAAAAAGAGAGAACTTGAAGAAATTCAATGTTAGAAATTAATTTGGGCACTATTTAAGATTAAGCATTTTATCTTGTTGTATAAGTAGAATATTCCTCAAAAGAGAAAGCTAATTCCAGGTAAAATGACTTGAAAGTGGAAAAATAGCACTTTCTACTATCTATTCTGCGCACTGTTCATTTCAGATGCACACAAACGCTACTTAGAGAGCTCGAAAATGAATCAGTGCAAAAATAGTGCTGACATCCCTGCTGCTTAAACCCGCCAGCGGGTTCATGATTGGTATAGAAATACCTGCCATAAACTGTTGGAGGACACTCAAATTATGCCATTTCAAGAATGGTGCAGATCATAAATATTCAGCAATAGGCTCTCATATTTAACAACCCTAGTCTGAGCTTGCCAAGTGCCCTATGTTTTTGGCACGAATGTACCCTAGATTTAACACCTACTCATGAGTGTAACCATTTCTCACCATTTTATTGGTTTCAAGAAAGCGAAAAGGGTTCTACCTTCTTGCATTTTGACAGAACAGACTTAGCGAGGTGTTCACAGGACTTTGCTAAAAATATGAGGTGCCTTTTCTATTACACAAAAGGAATTCACAGCATAGAGAACTGGAGACCACTCCCACCTAGTACTTAGCCAGTTCATGGTTTCTTCACTATTCTCCTTGACACTGTTTGAACATAGTTCTGACATCATTTTGTAGGGTATTGTTCCAGCTTGTCTATCTTTTGCTTCAGAACACGGACTTTCCCGGGTATCCATACAAAGCATTCACCTTGTCTCTTCCAGCCCACATCCGAATACCATATCCTCACAGACAGCCTTTCTACATTCTTAGCATTGCAAAGTTACTTTTTTTCCAGAATTTCTATTGTCTTGTATAGTAATGTTTTTCATAGTATCTGAAATATAGGAATAATAAAGATAACAAGTGAAGAGAGAACAGAACAGTTATGAGTGACTAAAAGAATAGCAGAAAAAAAGGAGAGAGAGAGTAAGTAGAAAAACAGAATGTTAAAAAAAATAATTGTCACAAAATAGAAATGCTGGGTGATAATGGTGTACACTTTTAATCCCAGCACTCAGATGTCAGAGGTAGGTGGATCTCTGTGAGTTTGAGACTAGTCTGATCTAGAGAAAATTCCAGAACATCCAGGGCTACATAAAGAAATCCTGTCTCAAACAAAGCAAACAAACAAACAAAAAAACCCGCTTATTGGCTTTCAGATATAAGTTTAATTATATCTGAACATGGTTCTAGCTGTGGCAGATATAGCCATTCCATAATACTACTTGACACACACATGTAACTACGACAGCATTGACCTGTCTCAGAGGGTCCCCCTTTGTCATATAATATTTAATAGCTTAATGACTTTCTTCTGTGAAACAGTATCATGACTGACGTTCATTTCTTGCTTCAGTAAATTACAATTTGACGTTCTGTTGGGGGCAATCTGAAACCCTCTAGAAAATTTGGAATCGGAACCAAATGTGATTTCAATTGATGACTTTGCCGCATAGTAGTCACCTGACTTTTGGTAAATCTTTTTCCTTTCTCAGCCTATATTTGTTATCTGTGAGATGAAATTGCAATTAGTATTTTCCACAACATTTGATTAGATCTGTGTACTCTGGTTTCCTAAACTCTACTTCTAGTAAATTGTCATAAATGTTGACCACTACTGGGGACAGGCGATGTGCAGCAAAGAACTAAAGCTTCTCTCATCCCAGTGACTTAAATTCGCTTACATGCTATCATCGCTGCAGCGGTCCATGCATCTATTTTGGTTATGACCACAATGGTCAGTAAAGAAAGACTGGGTACATTAATAGAGGAGTGATACACTAGCAGTATAGAATCAAGAGAATTAGTTATGAAAAAAATTGTCATAGAAATATTGTAACTATCTTACATTATAATTTATGCTGTCTAGAAAAATAAATTGTTTATGCAGAATTCAATTCCTCTTTTATTGCCTCAGATTTATTGTTTGCTTTTTTAAAAAAAATCTTATCTCCCAAATTAATCCAAACCCACAAGTTGTAAATGTTGACAGTACCTAAGTAGGATTTTTTATGCTCCACATTCCTTTTTGAAATAATTTTTTGAAAAAAAAATTGCAGTGACTTTCCCCTGAGTCTTTGCCATTCAGTCTTAGAAGTTTGAGAAGATTTGGAGAAAAAGGAGTGCTTTTCTTAAACATGCCTATGATTCTAACCTTACTGTTCCCCTTCGCCTTGGAAACAAAGACATAAGTCATAATGTCATATCACCCGTGTAATTTACAGGATTACTATACTTAATAAACAACTGACTGTCTTTTATAAAGAAAGTTCTCCAAACACAGAGAACTGATCGATGTACCACAAAAATATGCACAACTGGTGATGTTTCAACTAAAAATAAGGGAAGGGATATGAACCACCAAAGAGGCCCGTTCTTTCCAACACTACTATAGGGGAGAAGGTATACGCTTATTGTCTACGACTTCTATGCACTGCCCACAGCTTCCATCTGATGGTGCAAGAACTGTGAGCCACAGATAGAATGGCCTGTCCAAAATGAATGCTGGGACTAGCAGCAGCCTCCAATGACAACTCAAGGACCTGTAAAAAACAGGAGTCAACATTAAAATGCAAAGGCTAGCAAAAGAGACCTGAGAGATTGACAAAGCACCAAGTGCCGAATTCTCTGCAGATTGACCCAGGCTGTCCTCTCAGAAAACAGTGCTTAGCTCAGCAACGTGTGTCAGAGCAGAACAAAGGCTGGTAGGGTGGCTAGGAACTTCCTTTTAATTTTTTTTATTTATTCTTTGCTCATACAATACATGCTGAATGTACTTTCCCCTCCTTCTACTCTTCCAAGCTCCCCATTATCTCCCCTCTCTCCCAGATCCACTCCTGTTCTGTTTGCCTTTAGAAAAGAGCAGTCCTCCTGGAAATATCAACCAAACATGACATAACAAGTTACAATAAAACTGGGAACAACCCTCATAATGCAGCTGGACACAGGAACCCAGTAGAAGAACAAGGGTGCCTAGAGCAAGCAAAGGAGTCAGAGACACCCTTACTCTATCTTACACTATCAGGAGTTCCACAGAAACTCGGAGCTACACAGTCATAACATATATGTAGAGAACTAGTACAGACTCATGCAGGCTCCGATTGTTGCTTCCGTCTATGTGAGCCCCCACGAGCCCTGCGTAGTTGACTCTGTAGGCCATGTTCTCCTGGTGTCCTGGACCACTCTGGTTCCTACCTGTCTTCCCACACTTCCACTGGATTCCTCAAGCCACACCTAGTGTTATGAGCTTTCTTTTCAGCCTGAGAAGCAGACACTCTCCTCTTCAAGTTAACACAGATGGAATGCTGGTAAAGCCTGATATTTTTT
>JABTXL010000959.1:631055-744737 GCA_025134845.1 Neodon shergylaensis
CACACACACACACACACACAATACAAAGTTCTAAGTCAGAAAGCTTAAAGCCATACAATACACAAAACATATAAAAATCTAAATAGAAAAGCATAAAGCCATAAAACGCATATACACAGAGAGAGGAAACTCTTCATAAATTTGAATATGGCAATTGATTCTAAAATATAGCAACAAAAACAGAAGTAGTGACAGGAACAGGAAGACATATAGACTATAATTCATCTAAATAAAAAAGTTCCCCACCACCAAGGAGGGCATTACATGGGGAATGTTAAATCACACCATAGGAAAATTGTAACATAGATATGATAAAGTATTAGCATAAAGGATATCTAAGAACTACACCTGGGCAAGTTTTAGAAACAGGGAAAAGATTTGATAGCTATTTCTCCAAAGGGCACACACAAATAACCCACAAATGCATACAAATGCCCTACACTATTCATCAGCAGTGGAATATAAACCAAGAACAGAAGACGATGTTACTTCCTAGCTGCTGGGACAGCTATTGAAAACGGGACAATGAGGGCCAGTGAGGACATGGAGACGGTCAGAGCCCTGCACACACTGCTACAACTGTAAGGTAAAAATGCTGCTAAGGGAAGCAGTTAGCTAGTTTCCACAAGAAAATTGCCTTATGATGGAGAATTTTCTTGCCAGAGCTGTACTACAGAAATGAAGTGAGGGATGTCATTGTGCATAGCACCGTCTTTACGGCACCCAAGAGGAGGCAACCGCCAGAATTCCTTTGAATGACAATGCGTGGACAAAGAAAATGGGGTGTGCGTGAGCATGCCTGGATTGTCATTCAGCCTCTAGAAGAACTGAGTTCTCTTTGATCCCACAATGTAGATGAGCCTTGGGTTCACTGAGTGAAATAAGCCAAACGTGAAGTGCAAGCGATTCTGCTTCTGTGAAATGTGTAGACTGTACTGGTCCATGGGGGCACAGCTTACAACTGTGGGCAGAGGGAGGAATGTAATCCAGTCAGGGATCAGAGTTTCAGAAACTGGAAGACTTGTGATGATCATGCACACGTGAATGTGATTAATATCACTGAGCTGAGCACTTAAGCAAGCTGACATGATAAAATTATGTAATTATTACACCACAATAATACAATTGGTTATTGCCAAAACTACATCTCAAGTTCGAAAAGTTATTCTATGTAATGCTTCTAAATCTAAGGACTAGTCTTTTTTTTTTTTGTCTATTTTTGACCTATATGTAAAGAGCACATCATCAAAATCAGTTGTGCTTTATCTGGCAAATACTATTTTACTTTTAATAATAAAGTCTGTTCTCACTAGAGGAGCATTACATTCATCAGGCACTAAATGACAATACAGAAATCTAGAACTTAACCGTAATCCTTAACTACTTCCAGGCTTACTATAGGGGAGAAATTGGTGAATTTTTTTCCTTTTATTTTTCATAGTGGATGGTAACTTGGGACATTGCTTTTATCTGCTGTCTGTATCTAACTTCCCACTATCCATCAACTGCCCCTCCCATTATTCCTATGAAATCCGCATATGTGTCAAGCAGTCAAGAGCCACTGCTTTTTTGGTCCTCGAGGTCCTTTGGCTTGAGAGGAACAATCTGAGCCATGCACCTCCCATTCCAGTCGAGAGCAAAGAGGCCTTAGTATTTGCTACTGAACACTGGAATTCAAACACTGGGAAAGTCCGCAGGAGTGAGATGCTTATGTGGCAGAAATCAAATGTTCATGACCCAGGAGAGGGGACAGGCAGGGCAGAGGGGGAACAGGGGCCAGTGCCAGCAAAATGGAGCTAAGCCGCCTTGCACCCTGTGAGAATCCTCGACCCAAGCTCCCTTTTCATGCATAAATGATTCCAGTAAATTTGTGATGCTTGCACCAAAAAAATTTAAGCAAAACTTTTCAAAATAAACACAAATGCACTCAGGGTTAAACTATAAATTATGCACCGGTTTTTTACAACTTCAAAGGCATTTCATATACGTGAAAAGTAATTTCATATTTCCTGCCCCTATCATCCTCAGGATAAATATTTAATCTCCTTAGCCATTCTGGGTATTTGGGTGAAATTGTGTCAGAAACAATGAAAGTCTAAAATCCTACATGGGGCTGGCACGTTCTTTATACTATTCCCAGCAAAAAGCCACACAGCTTCCACACTAGTTGACCCAGGCATGCAGAGTGCTCGGAGTGCTAAAAACAGCCATAGAAGCAACACCAGCTTGTACCTCAACAGTGGGAATCTCAGATCTTAGATCTAGAAGTTAGTTACACAGCCAGCCTTTCACGTGGGAGCCAGCTCTCCTTGTCTAGCCTGATCCCCCATATCTCACAGTGTACCATACAAACAGATACACAGGCAAGGGTACTCAGTTTGCAAGCACCTTTTCAAATTGCCTGTGTCAGCATAAGAACAAAGCTTCCTATTAGATGAGTTGTACTGAATTCTTCCTTACTTCTGCTAGCCTGGCACAACAACAAAAAACGTGTACTAACCTAAAAAGCTTGTATCTCATCACACTTATGCAAGGCTCGACACAGCTGCCCTGACTACAGCAGCAGGCGTGTAAATCATTAATGCTTGTGCTTGTGAGAACACTGCCACATTATTCTGCTTCAGGGCAAGAGCAGCAATGAGATGCCATCAGCCATCACCATTAAACTGTATGTATGTTTTTTATTCTTTCAAGGAGGACCTGGCAACTACTAAAGCTAGCCTTGAACTCCTCCTGTCAACTTTCGAGGTAGGGGACTTAACAAATGTGTGCCACCATGCCTGGCTCATTCATTCACAGATTGATTTTTAATGTGTATTTTAATTAGCATCCAAAATTACAGATTACCTTATGCATTTCCGCACATGCATAGTTTTGCTTGATTCTTTGCTCCCGCTCACACTCCATGCCACCTTCACTTCTACCCCTCTGCCCCCAGTCCTGCCCTTTCTACTATCATATCACTTGTGCTTATTACCCACCCACCTCTCTTCTTCAAAGCTGA
This sequence comes from Neodon shergylaensis, assembly GCA_025134845.1. NCBI lineage: Eukaryota > Metazoa > Chordata > Mammalia > Rodentia > Cricetidae > Neodon > Neodon shergylaensis. The sequence continues at coordinate 634,060 of JABTXL010000959.1, forward strand.
ATTTCCCATCCCATCAGTTCTTTCCAGTTTGCTGTTTTCTAAGTCCCCTCACTTCTCACATATATAACATATAAAAGTAATATATATTATATCCTAAATATATTATATAACATTATATATAACATATATAATATTATAAAAGATATATAATGTATATTATATAAGAAGCTGACAGTTGCATAGGAGAGAATACTTGCTGTATTATATTCCTAACCACTACTTACCTTACTTAATAAATTATTTTCCAGTTTAACCATTTTTTTGTAAAGTTTTAACTTCATCTTTTTTTATGGATGAACAAGATTCCACTCTGTATCTTTTCATTATCCATATCCATTCATCTGTCTATAGACACCAAGGCTAATTTTGCTTCCTGGTTATTGTGAATAAAGCAGCAATAAACATGAATGTTTAAGTCTCTCTGTGATAAGATAAAAAGTCCTCTAGGCATACAGTCAGGGGTTGAAGTTGATCATGTTTGAATATTTTTTACATTGATTCATGTTTATGTGTCTATGTGGGGGGGATGCAGATGTGTATTTGAACAAGTTCAAGGGTTTGATCTTCTTCCATTGTGTGCATTTGTTCATGAACTGAACTTGGATATTCAGGTCTGGCAACTATATTTTGAGCCCTTTTTTAGATTTCAAAGAAAACTCCACATTGATTACCATTGTGGCTTCACCAGTTTACATTCAGTTTACATGTTCACTTAAATTAACAATGAATAAAGATTCCTCTGTCTCAGTATCCTCACCAGCATTTTTGGTCCTGAGGCAGCCGTTGAGCTTCCTTTCTTTCTTCTCTTTCCTTCCTTATTGTTTTTTTTTTTTTAACTTTGTAGAGCAGAATGTAAACCAGATCCCCACACGCACTAAACATATACTCTGCTAGTGGAGCTACACCCCAGCCCCTCTGGGAGGGTCTTTTAGGGATTTACAGAGTTCATTATATGGACAGAGACTCTTCATTCATTTCCCAACTGTTCAGATCCAAATACTCACATGGAAACCATATTAATTACAACACTATTTGGCCTATTAGCTCAGGCTTCTTATTAATTAACTCTTACATCTTAAATTAACCCATTTCTATTATTTTATGTTTTACCATGAGGATTGTGGTTTGTTACCACTTGTTTCTTAGGCAGCTACAGCTCTCTGACTCCGCCTACTCTCTCTCTATATCTCTTGCAACCTGCCTATATTATGGCCTGCCATGAGTCAAAGTAGCTTTATCCATTAACCAGTAAAAGCAACACATATACAGAAGGACATCCCACATCATCCTTATGTAAATGTGTTGGATGGTTCTTGTTAATATGACACAAACCTAGAAATATCTGGGAAGAGGGAATCTTAATCGAGAAAGTGCTTCCATTACATTGCTTGTAGGCAAGTCTGTGGGAAATTTTCTTAACTGATGTGGGAGAGTCCAGATCACTGTGGGTGGTATCACCCCTGGACAGGTTGTCCTGGGGTATATAAGAACTCAGGCTGAGCAAGCTATGAATAGCAAGTCAGTACTCAGTTTTTCTCCTTGGCTTCTGCTTCAGCTTCTGCCTCCAGATCCCTGCTTTGAGTTTCTACCCTGACTTTCCTTCCTGATTGATTGTAAACTGAAATAAGCCCTCTCCTCCCTCCATTGCTTCTGGTGATGGTGTGTTATGACAGCCATATAAACCCTAATTTAGACGGTCACAGTGTTGAATTTGTTTCCTGCGTGTCACTGTACCCAGAGAAAAGCTTCCCGAGTCAATGAGGAGTGGGGGCCTATATTTCCTTCCCTTGGACACATAAAGTTCTCTTTTTATGTCTTCTGAATTGATTCTAATAGAGTTGTGATGATGACATAAGGCTTAGTTTCTCTTCGTGTTGCTAGGATTCCAGACAATGCAAGAAGTTCAGATGTTTCTCTATAGTCGTGATGTCTGGCTGATGTTCTGAGACCCCTCTCTATCACAGCACTTTGCTCCACATGGAAAGATGCTGCAAGCTAAAAACTCTGTCTCCATTGTCATTATAGTCAAAACCCTAAACCCTAAACCCTACAGGAAATCAAAACTCCCTGAAGATTCTATACATGAATTCTTTCTTCGTATGCAAAAGGAAAAAGAAATGAAGGGAAGAAGTGTGCAAGTTACAAAACAATGTCTCTCACACAATGGGGATAACCACTAACTACAGATCTGATAGTCACAGGTCTTGTCTCCCAAATCTGAGCTGGCCAGTATGGAAATAATTATAGACCTTGACAAATCTGAAATTCCATACTTGAATATTCTAGAATAAAATGCACAGAGTTCTGGACAAAAAAAATCCATGAATAAACTGTTCTTTGAAATATAATAAAAATGCTCTGGTCTCTAAATTATAAATGTGAGGGTTATTTATAACAAAAAAGGTCAGCCTACTTTAAATGCAAATGGCCGTGTAGTTTACGGAAAGATTTATGTTCACTCTCATAAGAGGCACTGTAAAAGACAGAGGCTCTGTCTGTCTCAGATAGAATGGAGGAATCTCGTCTCACCACCTAGCTGCTAGAAGACATCAGAACACAGAACGGCATGCAGGTAAATGTTTGGATGTTCACATCCGCAGAGTTCTTTGCCCTTCTGCTTACCTGGCCTCATGAGCATTTACAAGTCCACCCTTCTGTTTAGAAAAAGCATTAAATCACTTAGTAACAATAAACACCAGTAAGTATCATATTTAAAGTGATACTCTTTGTTGTGTGCCTCTGTCTCTTCAAAGACACATGCCATCAAGTTATGTCTCCTTCCATTGTATAGATGAGACAGCGAGGCAGGTGGCAGGAAGGTATAGGAGGCAGAATTCAGTCCCATGCTTCTGGCTACAGTCCTTGTACTCTTTTCAGAGACTATGCTCAGGTGAGGCAGAGTTCTTACTTCAACTCAGAAGAGAATGTCAAGGCAGGTTGGTATGAATCAATGTTGGCACATAACGGAATTTTTCAAACATATTTGAGCATGAGCATTAATGGAAAGAAACCCCAGGAATGGATCAGACACAATGAAATGTGAATGTGGGCTTCTCGTGGGAGAACTGCTTGTCAGCATCTTAGAAACTGTCATGTATACCATCCTGGAGGATTTTGAATGTGTACTGCACAAAGAGTGTGTAAAGAATTTTCCCCTTGCCCTTCCTTCTTTTCCACTTTCCCTTTTCAGTTTGGTGGTGTCATGGGGCAGTTCCTGGACAAGGACTTTGTGTAGAGTTAGGATAAGGCAAGACCATATGTACAAATGTTGCACAAAGAGATTAAACCATGAGAGAAAAACCTACAAGGTGTCAACCCTACACAAAAAACTACAGGCAGCTGAGGAAAGCTGGAACAGGAGAGGTGGTCTTCTCCAAGAAGACCACACCAGTGCCAAATGGTCAGCCCTGAAAATATATCTACAGGTAGCATTATATGGGCTGAACAGGCTATAATTATGAATATATACATATTCATGTAAGTATATTTATATTCCTATATACATACACACAGAGACATACACGTATTCCACATACAGATGTAAATATAAGCATGTGATAACAATTAGTGAAAAAAAGAGATCATAAATTTAAAGGAGAGCTCAGGAAATATTGTGGGAGGGTTCATGGGGAAGAACAGGAAAGGAGAAATGCAATAAAATTGTGATCTCAAAATGAAAAAATATGTACTTTACTGTAAGTAGTTTATTGTTGTTGTTGTTTTTAAGATTCCTAAAAATTTCAGGACTATAGCTAGGAAAGAAGAAAGGGCATACCTGGGCATATCTACATAAGCCTTAAACATGACTATTTTAATACTTGTTCAGAATATTTCTACAAAAAAGGAATGAGGGTTCTAGGTAAACAAGTTTCACATAAATGCTGTTAGTTGTGCTGAATTTTAACTTTTCAGTGCAGAGAGCTGTCAACCAAGCTTCAGAGTGAAGGGCTCTCTTCCCTCCTCATGCCCTCTTCCTGTCTCCTGTGTCCTCTCTCACAAAGACCCACACTGCTCACACTGGTAGATTGTAGGCTGTTTATTTCCCAGGCTCCTGACTCAGCCCTCTCTCTCTCTCAGCTCTTTAAATACAGAAAATATGCTCTGAAAAGAAAATGATTTGGTGACCCATGAGATGTGTAAAGATAATAATTACATGTTGTTTAAGACTCCACAATGCCACTGAATACAGAAAGAGGAAAAACAAGAAGCATTAATATCATGGAAAAGTCAGAATCTAGTAGAGAGAGAAAGGTTAACTAAAATGGATGATTTATGTTGGTTGACATTCTAAAAAAAAAAAACAAAATTCAGCCTTAAATTGAAGACCAGTTAAGTTTGCTAAAAAGACAAAAAGAAGAGAGTAATGTGGTTTGGAAGTTGTCTTTGTTCTGATGGAGGTGGGATCTACAGAAGTGGTTAGTGTGGTTCCCAGCATCCCTTAAAGGCAGTACATTCAGCTTTATGCCTTAGTTAGGTTTTCTATTGCTGTGATAAAAAACTGACCAGAGCTACTCGGGGAGGAAAGTTTTTATTTGGCTTACAGGTTATAGTCCATAATAAGAGGAAACCAGGGCAATAACCTGGAGACAGGAAATGAAGTGCAGACCATTAAAGGAATATTGCTTCCTGGCCTCCTCCTCACGGCTCATGGCTTACTCAGGTTGCTTTTATATACCACCCAAAACCAGTAGACTGGGCCTTCCCACATCAGTAATCAATGAAGAAAATGCTGCATGGATTTGCCTACAAGCATTCTGATGGAGGAATTTTCTCAACTGAGGTTCCTTTACCCCAAAAACCCTGGCTTGAGTCAGGTTGACAAAAACAAAATGTTAACCAGGACAATTTAGAGAATAACGCTAGAAGGGAAGGAGGAGAGACTTCAACAGAACAGTCACATGCCACTTGCAGAGAATATGTTGGACATCCTGCAAGAGAAACCTTCCCAAATATCTTCACAAATTCATCTTGCTGTCCCTACTCTCCACTTCTTCAACTGTTCTTAACAGCCTTCCAACATTAAGCCAGTTGTGTGTCCTGCAAGACTCAATCAAAAGCATGGACATTTAGAATTTTGTGTTTGGTTTTTCCTTATCAGCTAAAATGATTTTTTTAATATAATAAGTCAGTGCTCTGCACCTGAGCATCAGTCATCCTGAGCAACTGCAGTTCTGACTTAAAGAGAGCCGGCAATAATACACTTCTGACATGATTTCTGTTTATTCTTCCTCCTCCCCCTCCTTTTGATTAAGCACTTGTTGAATTTTCCAAAGAGCTTCATGAATCATTCTATGGCTGCTTAATATTAATAGTAATGGGATTTGTTCTATTAAAATGGCTTCATTATCATGCCAGCTGCCAGCCTTGTTTCTCCAAACAGGCTTCTGGAAATGTTAGACTCTTACAAATGCCTTTCTTGCAAGAGAACTTCTGTCTAAAATAGGAAAAATGTACAAATATTAACAAGGTTCCCACTCAGGTTAATGTAAATAGGCAACTGATATATCCCTAGCACCCATAGCAACATCCCTTGGGGTCATTTGTGGATTTCCTTCAGTCCTTGGTGTCCCCAAACATCCTCACTTCCTTGTCCTACTCTCTGCCATTCTTCCAGTGGTCTTGCAGCCTCCCAACAACTCATCCATGGCTGTGCTCATTCTTTATAGTCAGAAATAATTCTTCCCTTATTTGTGCACATGGATTGCATCTACAGATTTTTTTCCTCCAAAACCATCTAAGCTCCTTGAAACTGAGATTACATCCATGTCGCAATTACCTGAGAACTTAGGAGCTATCTTTGCCAAGAAGCAATGAGTTCATACCTGTGTCCATCCTTTGTCCATGAGATTCTGACCTGCTTGCCTTTGTAAAAAATGGATATGTTTAGCAGGAATATGAGAGACTGGATCTTGAAATTGACCTCCAAAGACAAGATTAAAAAAAGGGCTTGTACTGATCTCTCAACAGAATGCTTTGAATGGATACCCTACACCCCTGAGAGTTAATTCTTTTCTCTTTCAAAATGGTTGCTCTTTAAGACTCCATTTTCCTAAGCCTGAAATAAACAGACATAACCTGGGGTCCCCTTGCCCTGGGAAAGGAGCAATTAGCAAATTTCACAGTTAAATTTGCCTATACTGCGGCACATGGTGCTCTTTAGGTTGAAGGATGACCATAAGCATCATGGGAAGGAAAGAAAGTCCCCTTCCATTTGACCACACTGTAAAGAAACCCATTTTCCCTTAACAACTTTTATTTTCTAATTTCTTTTCTAAAATACAAGACATGTTGACTGGGGAGATGGCTTATTTATAAGAGTACTTATGTAAATGTGAAAACCTGAGTTCAGTTCTCCACCATTCATGTATAAATCTGGCATGGCCAATCACAACCCTGTTACCCAGCATGTTAGGGGCGGAGACAGGAGAATTGCTGGGCTTTCTGGCTGCCAACCTAGCTCTAGGCTAAATGAGAAACTCTGATTCAGTAAACGAGGCAAAGAGTAATAAAGTAAGACACCAGATGCCCTCCTTTGGCCTTCACAAATGAATGCACATATATCCCTCACACACATACACAGAGGCGGTTAGGGGAGAGAGAGATTAATTTAGGGATAGATGTAATAAGTCTAAATGCTGGATTACAGCATTCTGTTTCCCATTGCATACTTAGAGCAATGCCATCACTCAGCGCCTTTATGTAGTTCCCAACATGCACTAGGACATCTAGAGTAAGATTGTCCTAGCTTGCTTCTTGTTGTCATGATAAACATCATGAACAGAAACAAGCTGAAGAAGGAGTTTAGTTGACTCATAGCTTATAGCCCATCATCAAAGAAAGCCAAGCAAGAACTCAAGCAGAGATCACAGGGAAACACCATTCACTGGCTTGCTCAGCTGCCTTTCTCAGACATCCCAAGCCTTCCGACCTAGAGACCATTCACCCACAGTGGGCAGTGCCTTCTTATATCAGTTAGCAAATAAGAAACTGCCCCACAGACATTCTTACAGGCAAAGAAAATGAAGGCACATCCTCAAATGAGGTCCCCTTTTCCCAAATGACACTAGTTTGTATCAAGTTGACCAATACATAAATAAATAAATAAATAAATAAATAAATAAATAAATAAATAAATAATAACCAGCACAGTAAACCAAAGAAAATCAATGGTTTAGGGATATTACTGAGCCCATCTAGTAAGTACCGGGAAAGAAGGTCACAAGAAGGAAATGAGCTGATTTGTAAATTGCCTGATTAAAAAAATTCTCTGGAGAAAAAAAAATCTTCCTTTCATCGGACCTCTCTGTGGATTTTTGTTTAATGAGCCTATTTAATATTAAAAGTAACACAGGTTAGGATCATATTTCAAATACAGTGACTATTCCAATAATAACCAGCAGAATATTGAACACTTTATCTAATCAGCATCTCAAATATTTCACTTTAATTCTCAAATAAATGATGTGGGATTTCCCCTCTGTATGCTTTGAATACCATTGGTGAATAAAGAAACTGCCTTGGCCTGTTGATAGGGCAGAATATAGGAAGGCAGTTAAAACTAAACTGAATGCTGGGAGAAAGAAGGGCAGAGTCAGGCAAAAGCCATGTAGTCCCACCAGAGAGAGACACTGGAACTTTAGCTGGTAAACCACAGCCATGTGGTGATACACAAATTAATAAAAATGGCTTAAATTAATTTGTACGAGTTAGCCAATAAAAAGCTAGAACTAATGGGCCAAGCAGTGATTTAATTAAGACAGATTCTGTGTGATTATTTTGGGGCTGAGCAGCCGGGAACCAACAAGCAGCCTCATTACAACAAATAAATCAGCAATTTTCAAAAAGAAGAGAAGGAGGAGAAGGAAGATGAGGAGGAGGGGGGGAAAGGGCATAAGAAACACACAGTAATGACAAATTCAAGTTTGAACACAATCTGCTTTCCTTAAAAGTGATTTATGCCAGGCAACAAATTCTTTAGCAAGTAAATCTCTCTCTCTCTCTCTCTCTCTCTCTCTCTCTTTCCTTCTTTCTCCCTCTCTCTCTTCCTCTCTCCCTTTCTGTCTCTCTTTCTATATGTGAGTATGTGATTTCATAAATAAATTTCATTTAAAATCCATAATAACTGAGCATTTGTGTCTGTTGTGCAGATATGAGTTTTCCTAGGTGACTTAGCCTCTTACGACACATTCTCACATCCACTTCATTTTCAGCCCTTTTAGGAAAGAAGAGAAATGATTGCTCTTTGTGGAGAATCATTTGCCTAGCTGAGTTTAGCACAGGACTAGGAAGATCAGACAGAAGGAATCATGGCAGGCCAGGTGGCATCCCTGTTAGAAACCTAGATTTCAAAAGAAAAGTGTGAAGAAAATGTAATACTTCTTTACCAAAACAAGAACAGAGCCCAACAACTGGTCCAACCCAAGGCAATAGGTAGACAGACCAGCAAGACATGTGGTGTCTCTTTCTCTAAGGAACAAAAACTGGGTTATCATCTGTGCCCAGAATGCTCTTCTCTGTTCCTTGGAAGAAAGTCTTCTACTTCAAATCACTGTAGTTGTGAACAGTCTTCACCAGGCTCTTCTCATAACACTGACGTTACCAGCACTCAACCAAGCACGTATTTCTTTTCTTCTCTCCTTCATAGCTCTCCCATCCTTTCTGCTTCTTGTGCAGAATGTATCAAGAAATATAATCAAGCTAGGCATGCTGTTAGATTCTTGTAATCTTGTAGTAGTCAGGGGCGGCGGGGTTGTGTCCCCTGCACCCTGCCGCCCGCACGGTTAGCTTTGTACCCGAAATAATTACGCGGAAACTGTATTCTTTTAAACACTGCCTGGCCCGTTATCTGTAGCCTCTTATTGGTTAGCTCTTACATATCGATCTAACCCATTTCTAATATTCTGTGTAGCACCACGAGGTGCGCTTACCAGGGAGGATCTTAACCTGCGTCTGGCTGGAGTGGGAGCATCATGGCGACTCACTGACTCAGCTTCTTTCTCCCCCAATCCTGTTCTGTTTACTCCACCCATCTAAGGGTTGGCCTATCAAATGGGCCTAGGCAGTTTCTTTATTAGTTAACCAATGAAAGCAACAGATAAGATACAAGACCCACCTCCATCATAATCTCAGAACTCGAGGAGCAGTAGACATCTAAGTCCCTGGTTAGCCTGGACCCCATCGGAAGATTCTGTTCTCGTCTCTAGGTGAATGGGGTTGGAATAATTACAGTGTAAAGTCTTCCCTTGCCTGGATCCCATAGAAAGACACTGTTCTCATCTCTAGGAAGGTGGGGTTGAAATGATTTCGGGGTAGTCTTCAAAATGGAGTATCTCAGACATTTTTGCATCCATACTTTAGACTCTGCTGCTCACACCCATGCATTAAGTTTTAAGCTGACATCTTGGAGCCATTTTTCCATACCTGACTTCTATTGACCATTTAATTTTGTTTTCTATTACCTTATCCAAGCAATCTACCAGGGGATGTTCACAGTCACCGAGATCACAGATCGCATGGCCTTCTTCAGCACCAATCTGAAACCCTTATGATAAGATGATACATTCCTTGTTCCTTTCATGACTTGACATTTTAGCCACAGCCTTCACTCAGTAAAGCATCATCAGTGTGTAATCCCAAGGCTGCTTGAGCCTGAGCTTCTCGCTGCAGCTCAAGAGCCCTGAATAAACATCTTCTTTCTTTATTCTGAACCCAAAATAAAATTGATTCAGGAGGTGCACAAAGGCCCAGGTGCCCATGTGCTTAAACATAATCTCAGCCTTTGATTCCCTACAGCTTCCTCCCTGCTATTTCTAGCAATAGAAATTAAAGGAAAAAATTAAAAATAAAAGTAAATGGACAAAAAGAAAACATAGAATGCCTTACCACCAGAGGGAATAATAAAATGGGAGAAAAGGGAGGATTTGGATATGGTGGAAAAACCTCAAAATGAAGTTCAGATGGTTTTGTTTTGCTTTGCCTTGCCTTACTTATTTTATCATGAATCGTTTAATACTCATTTTATTGGGTGTCATCTTTCTTGCTACTTTTTTTAACATTCTCACAAAGTAAAACTTAGCAGAGTAAAATAGCCATATTGGATTCTTCTGTTTAAATTTAATATGACTTATCAATATCCGAAAATAATTTCATAAGATGTGACTTGTTTATAAGATGATAAGACTAGCAGAAGAGGAAATGGATAAACAGTCTAAGGCCTCCTTTGTGTCCCTGCCTTATGTGATCACCCTGTGCCCCTCTGGAACACACTGTCATCCTCCACTCGCTCAGTTGGATTTGAGTGGGATTGACTATTGTCTAACCCAGAGAATGAAGAGGAACAAGGAAAGCAGCACCAGGTAAGAAAACCACTAACCCAGCTCCCCCAAAGCCTTCTAGGAGGTTGAAAAACATTCTCGATGGTTCATTCCCCCTTTCCTTTAGACAATATCTATCCTACCCAGGCCTACTCCAGTTCTTCCTCTAGAATTAGGTGAGTCACCACTATCCTGAGCCAGAGTAGGCCTGAGTAAAGGTCTGTCCCCAGTGCAATCAACAGACCTGACACCTGGGATGGCTGGTATGATCAATCACCTGGATCCATCTGGTACTTGGAACATGGATAAAGAGAAACAAAAGAACAAGAACAAAATCCAGGAGCTTGGGAATGGCTCAGTGGTTAAGAGCACTTGCTGCTCTTCCCACAGACTGCATTCCGTTCCTGGCACCCGTATTAGGCTGCTTATAATTGTGGATAACTCTAGCACAGAGTGATGTGCTGCTTTTTTTCTGGCCTCCATGGACACCCACATATAAATGAGCACACACATACAATAAATAAATAAACAAACATCTTAATTGGAATCAGAAAGCATGAAATGCCCCCATATAATATTTTTATAGATAATGATGGATGGTGAAAAGGTCCTCCAGTTGTTTTGTAATATCTAGCATGAATTTTCAACGTAGGATCATTGTACTACATGGTTACAAGTTATTAGCTGCTGATTTAAGTGGTAAGGTGTTTGCATAGCTGGCTAGGGAATAGAAGTGTGTTATTCCTCAAAGGGAATTGAGTTGGTATTTTTTAAAAAGTTAGTGACAATGGAGTGTTTCAGTAGGAATGAGTTAAGTCCTGGAAACTCCTGAGAATATCTGTCTGTCAAATGTTTAGTGAAGACTCTGAGTCACAAGCATAAACAACTCCATGATCCAGCACAGAAGAGTTCAGTTCCAGTTGCTTAGGAGCTGAGGCAGGGGAATTATTGGAGAATGGGAGGTCAAAGCCACTCTGGATAACAGAGACCCAATTTTAAAATACATTTTATAAAAAGTTACCCCATCTCAGAGAGGTCAGCCTAGGATAAACATAGCTCAGAAGACAGTGCTGTTTGTAAGAGAGCTACAAAAGCAGGATTTACATTCAATTCATAGAGCTTTTTATGGGGTTAGACTAATGCCTAATGGTTAAGAGAACTCGATGCTTTTCCAGGAGACCTGAGCTCTGTTTCCAGCATCCACTTTGAGGCGCTCATAACTGCAAGCAAGTCCAGCTCCTGTGATCTATCTACCTCCCATTCTGGCCTCTGTAGAAATCCACACAGAAACACACACACATGCATACTTTTTTGGAAAAAAAGAAATAAAAAGGACTCCTTTTAAATCACCAATCACTACTTCAAGGGAAAAATCACATCATGGTCAAATATTTCTGGAAGTCTTATAAAGTAAAGAAATCTAGTTGCAACAAAATATTTATACCACATGATTTACCATCTTTTTAATCCCAAAGTAGATGAGAATTTTGTATCCTTATCTCTATCAGCCAAACCAATAGCCTTGCTTGCTTCACTCCCTACAGAAATCCTGCGACCACTGCATCATAACTTCCCTTTGCCTTCACCCCTAATCCACAACACCTAGTATGATCTCCATCTCTATGACCTAGATTTCTCTGGGCCCCTTATAGAAGTGAACTCACACTGTATTTTCCCTTTGTGCCTGGATTGTTTTACCGAGTGCCATGCTCTCTAGGGTTCATCCATGGACCACATGTCAGAATTTCTGAAGAAGTCTCTGAACACTAGTTGCTTGTGATAGTGTTTAACTGTGCTAAGTGCTTTCACTTAGTTCTCTTGCATGGGGTCCTGATGAGACTTCTGAGTTGTCCTCATTTTATTTGGTGTCATGTCAATATGGATGGAATATCTGCCAAGGTTTGTTTTACTTATTTGCTACCTAACAGGATTGCATACCCCTAAACATATGGAGCCGCAGCCTCAATAGCTAATACCACCCTCTAAGACCACCAAACTCTTGGGGAAAAAAAGAGCTAGTGACCTCTCGTTGTTGTGATCTCTGTGGAAGCAGCACTCCTTGCTGTGACAGTAGTATCCATAGAACTGGACTTTCTGGCTGATATGCCAGGCTTGTGTCTGTTCATCATGGCTGGATAGTGGACCATGGGAGAAGGTCAGGCTGACCTGAATGCTACCATCATTGTGTGATTTAGTGGCACTGCTTTGTCTAACTCTAAGTCAAGAGATGCACCAGATTTTTGATGCTTTCTGTCATAATTCTCTGGTCCCAGGTCAGCTCATCACCATCTCCCTTCTGACCATCAACATCCTTTGTTACTCTTTCTGTCTTTCTCTGACTTCAATCATCCTGGAGTTACACAAAAATGGCTTACAAGTCCTTGACTCTCAACATGGTATAGAAAGTAGTGCCAAGTGATGGTGGTGCACACCTTTAATCCTAGCACCTGAGAGGTAGAGACTGGTGCATCTCTGTGAGATCAAAGCCAGCCTGGCCTACAGAGCTAGTTCTAGGACAACAAGGGATACATGAAAAAATCCTGTCTCAAAGAGCAAAACAAAACAAAATAATAAAAAAAGAACATAGCATTTGAGCCCTAGAGTTTAAGTTCCAAAATCTACATTCTTAGTCACCATCTTAAATGCACTATCAAATCTCCTCATTTCTGGAATTTAGCCTGTCCCTATGCTTCTGCTGTATCTTTTGTTTTGTTCTTGGTTTCTTTCTTTTTTTCTGTTTATTTGGTTTTTTGTTTGTTAATTTGTTTTTCTTTGTGAACGTCGAACAAGCTAATGTCATCTCAGAAAAGAGAGCCTCAGCTCAGAAATCACTTCTATAAGACTAGTATGTAGGCAAAACTTTTGGATACTTCTTGATTGATGATTGATTGGGAGGACCAAGGGTCCTGGGTTCTATGAAAAAAAAAACTGAGCAAGCCATGAGGAGCAAGCAAGTTGGCAGCATTCCTCCACAACCTCTGCTTCAGTTCCTGTCTATGTGTTCCAGCCTTTAGTTTCTTTCCTGGCTTTCTTCTCTGATAGATTATAAATTATAAGATGAAATAAAACCTTTGCTCCCCAAGTTGTTTTTGGTCATAGTGTTTTTCACAGCAATAGAACATAAATGAATATAGTCCCACACTCCTTCTCTTTTACATTCCATTTTGTCTTTTGTATTCTCTGACTTCCTGACTATCACCATCTACCATCTCTTTAACCAAGATAGAAACTTGGGGAACACTTTTCAGTCATCTCCATCCCTTACAGCATCCCCCACACAACCAATTACCAATTAGTCTTATATCTAATATAATATTTTCAAAAGCCACTTGATTTTCCCCATATCTACTGCCAATTATTTTCTTAGGCAGCCAACCACAAGGTGCATTTACCTGACAAAATGCTCAAATTTCGGGCAAGCGATATTCTATCACTGAACGACATTTCAACCCATTTCTGCAGTACTTTCATTAATGTCTTCCCAGTTCCAACTGGCAATTGGTTATTTACTTGCATGTCTTTCCAACTGATCTCTCAAACCTTAAGGGAATCATGTAATTTCTTAACTACTTGACCCCTGCTCTACATCATAATGGTCATGAATGAATGAATGGCAAGTTGGGTGGTACAATATTTAAGAGCATACTTTCTACCATAATGTCTGTGCCCGAATCTTTTCTCTGATACTTAACAATGCTATGACCTCCATCAAGCTGTTTGCTTTGTTATGCATTGTTTTCCCAATCTAGATTCAGATTCATATAAAAAGAGGAAATAACATATTAGCTGATAGGGATTAAAGGAGATAACGGATATAACACATTATATTATCTAATGCATGGAGCAATTAGTGATACTATATGTTAAACATATACATGCTATAGGGCAAGATGATGGATGGTGATAAAGAATGCCTTCAAGAGAACTGATGAGCAGTATCATGAGGCAAAAGCTCACATGGTGCTCTGAGAAGCAGGAGAGGGACACCTGGACTTGTTTGGGGGCTTAAGACACTGTCAGGGAAGGAAATTTTCAGCTGAGTTTGAAGGGTAAGGAAATGTGCGATTGGACCTTTGAACAAATCATTGCAGTACCTTCGCTAGCTGATCCAGTTAGCCATTACAGAAAGTAAAACCACAGAGTTAGCAGCTGGAGTGGTAGTTGTAGATCATCTATTAGATGATGCTTTTAACTTGTTTTATGTTCTCAGTGTTCCTGAAACCTGGGTATCAGTCAAGTCACATCTCACATCCTCAATGTTTTGACTCACTGTGGAAAGTGACATTTCCTTGAAATTCTGTGATGGAAAAAGGCTTAAGTAATGAGTCATTTTGTAGGGTATGTGTGTGCCATTACCATACTTGACATTCATGCTTTCCCTTCTCTTTGTCCAGACATATCATTTCTACTGTAGAGTCTTTCCCAAGTGTTAGTTCTACTATTAAACTTTGCTTTGGCAGGAATTTTCCTTTCTTTATACTGATGACCCTGGTAATCACTCTCTGTCTTCTATGTTCTCATGTGTATGCTGCCTTACTTTTTAGTGTGATGTATGTGTGCACATATTCCATGATTTGTGAACACAGAGACCTTCTCTTATAATCTTATATTCACAACCAACCTAAAAAATTCAAACAGAGAATCATTAACAAAAAAGGAGAGATGAAACATCAACTTCTTAGTGAGCAAGAGGAAGCTTTGATAGACTGTTTTGAGAATCTGCAAAGAAGAAAAGCAAAAAGATTAAAATAGAGAAGGAATGTATATACATGTGCATAAACATTATTAGGTCTTCTTCCCCACACATGTCTACACAGAACTGGCCATTGCCAATGCCTCTTTTTCTTACAATAAGGAAGAAAAACATTTTAAGCAAGATTCAGTATCTGAGACAAGAATGTAAGACAAGAGCCATCAGGGCGATTCCAAACTTGTGTTTCTCCAATGCTGTGGTTAAAAGACGATTGCTTAACGATATGTGTACAAAATGAAGTTTGATGGTATCTATTAAAGAAACCTAATATCTAATCAGTGCTCTAGGTATGAGTGGTAGCCTAGTTACTGGAACTGGTGTTAATGTGACTCCTCTATTCCTGGTCTTCACGGGAAAGTCTGGGATCTTGTAGCCCCTTTAACAAAAGAGCTTAAGAAAAGTGTGTTGGGAAAATGTTCCCTTCTCACCAAATGCATTCTAAGCTTTGTAATACATCTTCTCCATGAAATATGTATATGAAATGTCTAATACCACAGAGACCTTGAAAGCTCCATCAATTGCTTGTTCTAACTCAAGTTTCCCAGAGAATACATTTGATTGATTCTGTTAATTCAATATTTGTACCAATTCAAGAATATTATCACCTTGGTACTTGAATAAATCAACTTGGATAACAGGGTAGTCACAGAGGCAGAAAATATGTTCACAATGAGAGGGGGAACTGCTTTCCAATGTGCAATGGTTTCTGTACAAGTCATACTGACAGGAAGCTGACCTATATGTTTCAAATCTGTCATTGTCAAGGCATAGCCAGAAGATTCTGTGGAGCTTCTAAATAGCTTCCACACAAAGCCATGAAATAAGTGGGGGGGGGGGCTCCCAAAATAAAGTCTTCATGACAAGAGTCACACATCAGATGAAGTGATTCCATGGGTGTCTCTTGCCCATACCCAAGAGTATGACAGTATATCTGTGCTCTGAAGTGGCTTATGAATAATCTCCAAAGGCCATTGTGGTAAAAAATCTGGCTTCCTGGGTGGCACTGCTGGGAGGCGGTAGGAACTTTGTGAGGTAAAATCTCTTTGTTGGGGTATTCTCTGGCCCTGGAGCAGCAAGTCCATGCAATCGGGTCTGGTGGTCAATGAAGGGCAATGGTAAGAGTCTGTAATGTTGGGAGTCTAAGGGGCCTCCCGAGCCAACAACTCATAAGTAAGAATTCCACAGATAATAACTGGGGTGATCCTTTAATAACTTTGCCTCCTGGGAAGGGCATTAGCTACCCTACGGGGTGTCGCTATCAAACATTTTAATTACATTTTTAATAAACTTAGAAAACAATAGGTTTCCATAGGGCTTTTCCATACAACCTTAGTCTCTGGGAAGTCATCTCCACAATCTCTACTTTCCCTGTACTCCAACCTCTATCCCCACTTAAGTTTTCACTGGAGAACCCTCAGTGTTCCTCCCCACTGTTTTGATATCTCATGTGCTCTGCTACCTCCTCTCTGTTAAGGTCTCTCCCAACCAACCACTTTTGTATCCTTTCTAGCTTCTCATGGCCCCTTCTAGCTCCCATCTCACTACAGGCATTCCAAGTTAAACAGTGTAAGAATTCAATGTTAATATCCTCAAATAAAGGAAAATGTGGCAATCATCTGTCTGGGCCTGGTTATCTTACTTGGTATAATTTTTACTCTGTCTCATTCATTTTCCTACAAATTTTATAACTTCATTTTCTTTTACCCTGAATAAAATTATATCGTACCTATTTATGTTCATCATCTGTTCCTCACTTGATGGACATCTAGTCTTGTTCTGTGTCTTTACTATTGTGAACACAGCTGCAGGGAAGGTGGATCTGCAGGCGTGCTATTATCTCTACCATAGAATGTAGTCCTTGGTCTGTGCCTAGGAATTGAATGGGCGGATCACAATGCTGATCTTTTTCTGATTTCTTAGAAACCTCCATGCTGATTTCCACAGTGGCTGTGCCACTGTGTATCCCATCCAACAGAGACTAAAGGTTCCCCCTTTGCCTATATCTTTACCCACAATTGTAGTTTGTTTTCAATCATAGCCTCTCTGACTTAGATGGAACAGAATCTCAACATAGTTTTAACTTGCATTTCTATGATGGCTAAGGGTATTGAATAACTTGTAAAAAATACTTCCTAGCCACTTGTAAGTTAGGTTTTTCTTTGAAAACTTTTTTGTTCAGCTTCATGTATCATTTTCAATTGGGTTGCTTGTTTTAATTTTTTAATAATTTTAGATTTGTTTATTTTATTTCTTTATGGATGTGAGTGTTTTACCTATTTGTACATCTGTATATCAAGTGTGTGCAGTGACAGAAGAGGCCAGAAAAGGGTTCAATCCCTGGAATTGGAGCTACAGAGAGGTGTGACCCACTCTATGTGCTGGGAATCAATCCTGGGTCCTCTGCAATAACAGCCGGTGCTCTTAACCACTGAGCCATCTCACCAGCCCTGGGTTGTTTGTTTCCTTGATTTCAGTGGGATATTTTTGTATATTGAAAAATATTCTGGACACTAATCCTGTGTCAGAAATTCAGTTTGCAAAGAGTTTCTTTCATTCTGGAAGCTCTCACTTGGCAATTTCCTTTGCTACAATTTCTTTTTTTTAACTTTCGTGATCCTGTTTTCCAATGGGATCCTTAAATGCCCAACATCCTGCTCCTATTCTTCTGTAATATATCCTATTTCTATTTTTTGACAGGTACTCCTAAATTTTTTACAAAGCAGCTTTTGAGTTCCAGTTCCTATGCTGTTAAGGTCCTGATGCTTTGTGTCATTTTTTTCATGCAGAGGAAAAGATGCAGATCTAGTTTCACTCTCCTGTGACTGACAGCCATTTCCCCCTGCACCAAGGGAAGAGATGTGCATCTAGTTTTTAATTAATTGATGAATTTTCCCTGCAGAATTCATTTTCCCCTTCCTTCTTCCTCTCCTTCCAGTCCCTCCTCTCAACTTCCTTTCTTCCCTCCCCCCATTTACTCCTCCTCCTTTCTCTTCTTTTTTTTTTTTCTGGAATCTTCCATTTTATATTTTTATTTTTTTTTAATTTTTTATTGAGAAAAAGAAAAAAAAGTTTCTGCCTCCTCCCAGCCTCCCATTTCCCTCCCCCTCCTCCCACCCTTCTCCCCCTCCCCCCACTCCTCTCCCCCTCCCTCTCCAGTACAAAGAGCAGTCAGGGTTCCCTGCCCTGTGGAAAGTCCAAGGTCCTCCCCCCTCCGTCCATGTCTAGGAAGGTGAACATCCAAACTGGCTAGGCTCCCACAAAGCCAGAACTTGAAGTAGGATCAAAACCCAGGGCCATTGTCCTTGGCTTCTCATCAGCCCTCATTGTTCGCCATGTTCAGTGAGTCCGGTTTTATCCCATGCTTTTTCAGTCACAGTCCAGCCAGTTAGTTCCTTGGGCAGCTGAGGATAGGGAACCTAAAATGACCCTATCCTATAGCAATGCTGACGAATATCTTGCATATCACCATAGAACCTTCATCTGGTGATGGATGGAGATAGTGACAGAGACCCACACTGGAGCACCGGACTGAGCTCCCAAGTTCCCAATGAGGAGCGGAAGGAGGGAGAACATGAGCAAGGAAGTCAGGACCACGAGGGGTGCACCCAACCACTGAGACAGTGGGGCTGATCTATTGGGAGCTCACCAAGGCCAGCTGGACTCCTTTCTCTTCTTAAAAGGGCAGGCCTCCCATGTAAATCAGTCAGCCATGGCATATCAAGCTGCAGGAAAACTAGGCGCCTCTTTTAATATTGAGGCTGGACAAGGTGGGAGGAAAGAGTCCCAAAGGCAGGTAATAGAGCCAGAGCCAGCCCCCGTTCCTACTGTTAGGAGTCCTAAAGGAAGACCAAGGTACACAACTACATAACTGTAACATACGTGTAGAGTGCCTAGGTCAGACCCACACAAGATCTGTGGTTGTTGGTTCAGTCTCTGTGAGCCCCTATGAGTTCAGGTTAGTTCTATGGGTTTTTTGTGGTATCCTAGACCCCTCTGGCTCTCACAATCCTTCCTACTCCTCTTCCACATGATTCTCAGAGCTATGTCTAAGGTTTGACTGTGAGCCTCTGCTCTGTTTCCATCAGTTGCTGGGTGAAGCATCTCTGATGACAATTGGGCTAGGCAACCATCTATGAGTTTAGCAGAATATCACTAGGAAATATTTCACTGACTTGCCTGGTTACAGGAAATGGCTGATTCAGTCTCCTTGTCCCCCATAGTTAGGAGTGTTAGCTACGGTCACCCTCATAGACTCCTGAGAATTTCCATTGTACTACATTTCTAGCTCATCCCAGAGTTGCCTCCTGATTCCAATTGTCTATCTCAGCGCTCTATCTCTCCATCCTCACCCATACCTGGTTCCCCTGATCCCATGCTCATCCACTCACCCCTGTCCACCTGAAATGTCTATTCTATTTCCTCTTCACAGTGAAATTAATGTTCCCTCCTACCCCTTTAGGCCTCCTTATTACTTAGTTTCTCTGGGTCTGTGGATTGTAAATGGTTATCCTTTAGTTTGTGGCTAATATCCACCTATAATTGAGTACATACCATGTTTGTCATTCTGGGTATGGGTTACCTCACTCAGGATGATCTTTTCTAATTCCATCCATTTGCCTGCAAATTTCCTGATGTCATAGTTTTTAACAGCTGAGTAATACTCCATTGTGCAAATGTACCATATTTTCTTTATCCATCTTTGGTTGATGGACACCTAGGTTGTTGCCAGTTTCTGGCTTTTACAAATAAAACTGTTGTGAATATAGTTGAGCACATATACTTTGGGTGTGATAGAGTGTCCTTTGGCTATGTGCCCATGAGTGGTATAGCTGGGTCTTGAGGTAGATCAATTCCAAAATTTCTGAGAACCTACAATATTGATTTTGAAAGTAGCTGTACAAATTTGCACTCACAACAGCAATGGAAGAGAATTCTCCTTTATCCACATTTTTTGCCAGTATGAGCTATCAGTTGTGTTTTTGATCTTACCCATTTGACAGGTATAAGATGGAATCTTAGTGCTGTTTGAAGTTGCAATTCCCTGATGGCTAAAGATGTTGAACATTTAAGTGTTTCTCCTCCATTTGAGATTCCTATGTTTGAATTCTCTGTTTAGAATCATACCCTGCTTTTAATTGGATTGTGATGTGAGATTACCCTCTGTATGCTGTTAATACCATCGGTTAATAAAGAAACTACCATGGTGTTTTGATAGAGCAGAGTAGAACTAGGCGGGGAAAACTAAACTGAATGCTGGGGAAAAAAGGTGGAGTAAGGGGAAGCCATGTAGCTGCACTGGAGACAGATGCCAGAACTTTACCCAGAAAACCACAGCCTTGTGGCGATATACAGATGAATGGAGATGAGTTAATTTAAGATATGAGTTGGCCAGAAGTAAACTTAAGCTATTGGCCAAACAGCATTGCAAATTACATGGTTTCTGTGTGATTATTTAGGGACTGAGCAGCTGGGAACAAACAAGTGGTCTTCATACAGCAGGATTGGTTTTGTTTTGTTTTTATTTTTTGGTATCTAGTTTCTCGAGTTCTTCATGCATTTTAAAGATCAGACCTCTGTCAGATGTGGTGTTGGTGAAGATCTATTCCCATTCTGTAAGTTGCTGTTTTGCCCTATTGACAGTATCTTCTGCTTTACAGATGTCTTTCAGTTTCATGAGATCCCATTTATTAATTGTTGATCTTATTGCCTGTGTGCTTGATGTTCTGTTCACAAAGTTGATTCCTGTGTCAGTGTATGGAAGACTATTCCCCACTTTCTCTTCTATCAGGCTTAGTGTATCAAACCACTTGGACTTCAGTTTTATGCAGGGTGATAAATAAGGACCTATTGTATTGTTCTACATTCTGACATCTAGTTAGACCAGCACCATGTGTTATTATTTTGAATCTTTTAATGCTTTCTTTTAGTTAATTTGGCTATGGTTCTGTCAATTTTGTTTTTCTTTTCAAGCAATAAATACTTCATTGATTCATTGTAGTATGTTAATCATTTCTTTTTCATTGACTTATGGCCTTTTCTTAATTATTCCTTCATGTATTCTACTTTTGACTTAGTTTTTGCTGTTGTTGTTCTTTTCTAAATGCCTTTATGTGTGCCAGCTAGCTTTTTATTTGAGCTATGTTTTTTAATGTAGGCAATTACAACTATATAATTTTTCTTAGCACTGCTTTTATGACATCGCAAAGAATTTGGTATATTGTGTTTTCAGTTTTTATTCAGTTATGGAAATTTTTTACTATTTCTTCAATAGCTTATTCATCAGTCAATAGTATGTTTTTTAATCTTCATGAGTATGTGTGTTTTCTGTAGTTTCTATTGGTATTGGTATCCAGTTTTATTCTATTGCCGTCCAATAAAACAGAGGGTGTTACTTAAAGTTCCCTAAACTTGTTATGACTTTTTTGGTGTACTAATGTGAGATCAATATTGGAGAAAGTTCCATAGGCTGCTGAGAAGAATGTGTATTTTTAGTGTCTAAGTGGAATGTTCCACAGATGTCTGTTAGGTCCATTTCATTTATCATGCCATTTATTCAATCCAGTGTTTCTCTGTTTTTGTCCCAGTGACTTCTTTATCAGTCAGTCAAGTACTGAACTTCACCACTATTACTGTGTTTGGATTAACCTGTGTGTGTCTTTATATGTAGGAGCATTTGTTTGGCAAAATTGAGCACAGCTGTGTTTGATATACATATGTTTAGAATTACAATGTCATTTTGATGGATTGTTTCTTTGATCACATGAAATGAATGTACCTATCTCTTCTGTCTAGCCTTGGCTTGAAGTCTAATTTTTCAGATATTAAAACAGTGCTGAAAAATTATTTCATGCTTCCATTTGCTTGGAATGAGATTAAGGCCATTATTTCCAGAGTTATTAATGAACAGTGTATATTAATTTCTGTCATTTAAAACAAATTGTAGTCTTTTTTGTTTCTCAGCCCTCTTTTGCTAAACATAACGTTAGTATTGTTTACTTCCCCTGTAGCCTGTTAGATGTATTTATCTCCTTTTTATGATGTTTTGGCAGTTGTTACCTTTTAAAATTTGAAACAAATTTTTGCAAGTCCTTTCTGACTTTTAACCTTCGGGAACCTGCATAGGACCAATTGAATGGGGTGGGAGTTGTAAGGTTTGGGCAATCTGTGGGGCCACTGGCAGTGGGACCGGGATATATTCTTAGTGCTTGAACTGGCATCTTGGAGCACATTCTCTTTGGAGGGATGCTTTACTCAGTCTAAATATAAGGGGGAGGGCTTGATTGACTCCTCATGGGAAGCCTTACCCTTTCTGAGGTGTGGATAGTGAGTGGGGGAAGGTCGGGCAGGAAGAGGGGGGGAGAGAGTGGGAATGGTGATAACTATGTAAAATGAGAAAAGATTGTACTAAAAAATTATTAATTAAAAAAAACACAGCTGTTACTTGGATGGGCTTGCTTTTGTATGTGACTTGTCATTCCTTTTTTTAGTTCAATACTCTTTTCTCTTTTTAAACTGCATGTTAAAATTATGTGACTTAATTATGATAGACTTAGTGAGTCTCTTTTTTGTTCTTTTCCTTTTGGTGTCCTCTGTGTCTTTTGAATTTGCATAAGCAATTCTTTTCTTAGCTTTGAGACATTTGTTTTTATGATTTAATTGATAATATTTTCTGTTTGGACATGAAATCCTTCTCCTTTTATATCTATAATTTGCTTTGTCTTTTCAGAGTGTCCCAAATATTTTGTATGTTCTATTTGTACACTTTTTAAATACATCATTGGTTTAAACTAAATGATTCAAGTCTTCTGCCTTGTCCTCATGTCCTGGTAGTGGATCCTTCATATTCATTCTATTGGTGAATCCTCCATTCTATTGCTGAATATTTCTCCTTGAATGTTTTTTTTTAATTTATTGGTTTTTTTTCATTTCCATCATTTTTACACTGGGCTTTATTCACTATTTCTATTTATTGAGTTCTATTTTCACACCCTCAATTAACTTTCTTTTTTATTTAATTCAGCAATGCAGAAGTGTTCCCTTTTCACCACAACCTCTCCAGCATAAGTTGTCATCAGTGTTTTTGATCTTGGCCATTCTTACAGGTGTAAGATGGAATCTCAGTGTTGTTTCGATTTGCATTTCTCTGATGACTAAGGATATTGAACATTTCCTTAAGTGTCTTTCAGCCATTTTAGATTTTTCTGTTGAGAGTTCTCTGTTTAGGTCTATACTCCATTTTTTTTATTGGATTATTGGTTCTTTTGATGACTAATTTCTTGAGTTCTTTGTATGACTTCAAACTCTACTACAAAGCTACAGTATTGAAAACAGCCTGGTATTGGCATAAGGACAGACAGGAAGACCAATGGAACAGAAGACTTGGATATTAATCCACATACCTTTGAACACCTGATTTTTGACAAAGAAGCAAACAATATCAAATAAAAAAAGAAAGAATATTTAACAAATGGTGCTAGCATAACTGGATATCAACATGTTGAAGAATGAAAATATATCCATATCTATCACCATGCACAAAACTCATCCAAATAGATCAAAGACCTCAGCATAAAGCCAGCCACACTGAACCTTATAAAAGAGAAAGTAGGAAGTACACTTGAACACATTGGCACAGTAGACCACTTCCTAAATATAATCCCAGCAGCACAGACACTGAGAGAAACAATTAATAAATGGGACCTCCTGAAACTGAAAAGCTTCTGTAAAGCAAAGTTTACAGTCAACAAGACAAAACGACAGCCTACAGAATGGGAAAAATTCTTCACTAACCGCACATCAGACAGAGGTCTGATCTCCAGATTATTCTTTTTGTCTTACTTCTTTGAAACTATTAAGAAGTGGTACTTAACTTCTTTGCCTAGAGTTTCATTTAAGTAGCTCTCATTTGCTCTTACTGCAGGAATGGTAGTCTTTGGAGGAGACCATAGCTGTTCATATTACTTGTGATTTTGTGGTGAAATCTTCCCTTCACAGGCTAGATTATTGGTTACATATATTGCTGTTGTTATAAATTCAGGTCATCTTTTTCTTGCATTGGAGGTGCCTTCAGTGTTCAGTAGAGAATAGGTTGCACTGGAGATGGAGTTTTGATTGAAAGCAGAGTCTCATGTTTCCAGATACTGAATTGGAGGAACTCTTTAAATTAGAACATAAACTTTTTCCCAGGAAAGAGTTGTAGACGCAGAATAGGTTCAACTATCAGAGTTACCTGATGTAGTCATTTCGGAAACCATATAAACAAAGCATAGATAAAGAGGGCATGAAAACTAGATGAAGGTCCATCAGGCCCAGGTTCAGCATGTTCCCTGAACCTAGAAGGTGAGCACTGAGGTCTCACTGTTCTTCCTTAGTGCTCTCCCTCATCCTCACAGGGTGACCTGGGATGGGATCCAATGTCTAACCACACAGGCTGACCTTTGAAGGCAGTGTGTGTTGGGAGCTGAAGGGCCATGCACTGCACTTCCTCAAAGGCTGACCTGTGGTGTTGGGGATGAAATCTTGGCAAGTGTCCTGACCTCACAGGGCGAACAACAACATGGTGCCTCAGAGGCTCACCTCCAGCTGTCTGGTTAATTAATGAACATTAAGCAAACTAGTATGACTATAAAAAATGTATTTCTTTGTGTAATACTAAATTTTGTTTGCTATTCTACTAGAACTTATGCGTACATTTTAGATAGATAAAATTGACCTTTTATTTTATTTTATGTCATATTAGATGCTGGTTAGCTGCCTTAAACAGCATGTTTTCCTCATCTAATAAGTTGCAGTAGATCTAAACTATTTCTATATTGTGGAAGACATGCAAAGTACTATAGTTATCCTTACCTTTAACATCTATATAATTTGCAAATGAAGCTGATCTTCCTGTTTCCTTCTGCAAAGTTTTTTTTCACAGTAAATTAAAATTTTAGCTGCAAAGCAGTCCACATTATTCTTCTATCTAAAGGTTTAAATGTGTTATGATTTTGCTTATTGCTTTGTACAGCACCCACAATAGCTGGGAGTTTCGTGTAGGCACCAATGTTCTTTTGTGTCAATCTTATATTGACTTGTATTTTTCTCATGCCGTTTTGACAAATACATAGCACTATCAGTGTGATTAAGCTCGCAAAAGCAATAACCTTCGGGTTTGCTGATAGCCCTAATTATGTTTATTTCATACTTCATTAATATCTGTTTATCTTTATTGTTTTCTTTTATATGTGTTGGGCTCAATCATTTGAGGGGTTGCTTTTTTGTTTTGTTTTTTGGTTCTTTCTATGTCGATATTTAGATATTATTTTTACCCTTTCCTGTTACATTGGGTATTTGAGATTACACACCGTTTTCTAATCTGTTTTGTTTTTTAGGTTGATCTTCATTTATGTATATGTCTGTGTGTTTATGTGTCCATATATGCCACATTTGTGTCAGTGCCCAGAAGAGGACATCAGCTCCTTTAGTCCTGGAGTTACAAGTGGCCATGAGTCACTCAACATGGATATTATTCTCAAAGGGGGGTCCTCCAGAACAGCAGTATGCAATCTCAGCCAGAGAGTCGTCTTTCTAGTCTCCTTCTAACTTCTTCTCTAATTTGTTTTTAAGTTTTTTTTTTAAAGGAAACAAACTATCTTCCTTCATTTTACATACCAATCCCAGTTCCCACTCCCTCCTCTCCTCCCCTTCCCTTCACCTAACCCTCTCACCTCACCCCCCAATCCACTCACTCCTCTACCCTACAAGCTTGGACAAATACATTTTTGATACTTTTAACGGCTTCAGTAATCTGGATGGTTGCTGAGGTTTTTTCTTCTTTGGTACTCTGCACTTCCCATCTATGGTAGGCCTGCTTTACATGATAATAAATAAAGCCCGGTGCCCTTTGAGCTGCTAGCCATAGGCCATAACACTGAATAGTCTATAGCTATTCTCTTAAATTATAGCCTACTTTATCTGGAATCATTAGAATGTGCCATCTGCATGTCTTCAAGCAAACGCCCCACAGACTTTAAACAGCATCGCTATTGTTCCCACCTGGAAATTTGGTAAAACACTCTCATGTAGAACAGCTGGAAACACACCCTGCTTCACTTTTGACTTGCAGCTAATGAAATGGTATCGGGAGTTTGTATTTTTCTGTTATCTGACATGCCTGAAAACTAGTAGCTGCTGAAAGTGGCATGCATACAGAATGGTCTTGGAATTGGCACATTGCAGAAAAAGTCAAAGGCTCGTGAAGTTTAAAGTCAGGAAGTTTGAAGGTTAACCTTAAGTGAAGATCTCTTAAGAGAAAATAAATTATTCTGAGCATTGTCTGTTTGTGATACAAATACTACTTCACTTATATTGACATCCCTGTGTGTCTCGTACAATAATAACAGCTGTTTGGACACCTAGAAACATCAAGTAATCCATGAACCTTAAAGTCCACAGTAAAGCTATTGGTTGACAATATTTACAACTCAAATCACAAATGCTTGTCTGTGGAAGTCCAGGGGAATTCCATAGACATTGCCCTACATTTAGAATACGTTATCTTTATTTGTGTCTCTATTCACCCCTCAGTGTGCAGTGAGTTGAACGTTAACGGTGTAGCATAACTTCTCCAAGGATCGCACTCCTCAATCCACCCACAGTCAACCTGGAGAATCATGAGTGAGTAACAACAAGCTGTAGCTTTTCAGCTGAAATCTCAACACAAACTCTGCAAATGGTAGCAACAACTACTACGTAAAATAACTAGAGCACTGCTGTCTGGAAACAAATTGATTCCACCGCCAGGGAGACTCGGGATTCAAGCAAATGGCAGAATAATTCTAGAACATTTTAAAAGCTTGACAAGCAATCGGAAAACTCTCCCAATATAAGATGGAGACTGCAGACAGTAACTAATTATTGTAATATCCTGAAAGTTATGAATTGAAGTCTAGGTGATTCATAAGCCTGTCTCATTAAATATCATGAAGCAATTTACTTTGTATTGCTTCTTACTGACCACAATAGTTTGATTAAATAGTCATACGAACTCAGTGCTACATAAACATATTTAACTTTCATACATTTTAATGCACATGATATACTGCTCTTGCTTAATACCATTTCTTTCATCTCATTTCCAATGTCTACAAAATGATACATTCTGCATGGCATTTTAGCTCCATTAGACAAGGTTTCCACTGACGACCAAACAAAGCCTATCTGAATCTGTGTAACACTGCTCTGTCACTGTGCCCATTACAGCTCCAAAATCCTTCCAACCAGTGATGAGATCACTCGGGTCAGGAGTTTTGACTAACATTTGGCTGCTCTTGAAGTTCATTGTTAGCTATGATTCCTGTCTGTTTATAAAACATTGTGACAAAGTTTCTCCATAGTAATTAAAAAGTCTTGGAAGAATGTTAATAAACACTGCCATTTTCTCTCCCATGAATGGCTTTATGTATATTTAAATATAAAGACAATGATTCCTTTGTACATATGCACGGACACACATGTACAATCACCCACATACACACACACACACACACACACATGCATGCCTGTGTTCACATCTTTACATCAAAAATGAATATCCCTGGACTTGCATACTACTGAATGCCTTTAATCCCAACACACTGGATGTCAACTCAGGAGCATCATAAGTTCAAGTTCAAGGCCATGTGGGCTACACGGTAAAACCCTGTCTCAACGATATTTAATTAAAAAGCAAAACAAATTTTTGATATGGCGGCCAATCCCTGTAGTCTCAGCAAGTGGGAGGCTGAGGCAGGAGATTTATGAGTTCAAGGCAGGACAGGATTGCATGGCCAAGACTGTGTAAAATTAATTAATTTGTAAAGTACATAATTAATATCCCAGAGAAGGAGGAAGAGTGAGGAAGAAAGAAAAAAAAAAGACTCCTTGAACCAATACCTTCTAACTCAAACTCCAAAGCTATGGCCTCTATTTTAGCTCCATGGGGGCTAAAGCTTGCACTCAGAGATCTCTTCCAAAGAACTCTAGAGAGCAGAGACACTTCAAATAACGGGTATAAGAGAAATTCTAGCTCCAAGTAGCCTTTTGGACATAAATTAAACTTCTTGCAGTAATATCTGCTTTAGAGACTTTTTACTTAGGACTTTGTGACTGTTTCCATTGCTTCTGCACTTCTGCTAAATTTACTGTCTTCCCATATCTTTGAGATCTTTTGCTGTGATGCACTCAGGCTCCCAGAATGTAAGGTCACCACATGAAGTTCTGCCTATCCCTAAGTCCATCAAACCTGCCAGCACCCCACATCTTCTAACAACCTTCCTGCGAACTTGATATGAATGTATGCTGGTGTGCATGCTGTGTACTAAGGAATGGAAAGGAAAGAATTCAGTTTCTTAAAAAACAGGAATTTTTGCACCCAGATAGAACAAGTCTCTGAGAGTCATATCTTCCTGCCATTATTTTCTTACATTCATCATCTATTATTAATGCCTCTTCTTGTCTTTCCTGACATCCAAAGACTTAGTTTTCAGAGCAAAGTTATCAGGGCATTGAACCTTTACAAACACTCTCCAATGAGTTCTCTCTTCTTTATCCCATTTAGATAGCCGTGCCTATCATGTTCTAACCTTGGCACAGACTCCTGAAACTCCACTTCCTAAAGTAAGTCACAGTTACAGAGTCAGTTGTTGCTCCACCTTTCTTCACATTTACACAATGGAGTGAGTACTACACAGCAGAAAAAAATAACAACATCTTGAATTTTGCAGACAAATGGATGGAGCTAGAAAACATCATTTTGAGTGAGGTAACCCAGATATAGAAAGACAATTATCACATGTACTCACTCATAAGTGGTTTTTAAACATAAAGCAAAGAAAATCAGCCCACAAATCACAATCCCAGAGAACCTAGAAAACAATGAGGACTCTAAGAGAGACATACGTAGATCTAATCTACATGGGAAGTAAAAAAAGACAAAATCTCCTGAGTAAATTGGAAGCATGGAAACCTTGGGAGAGGATTGAAGGGAAGGGGAGAGGTAGGAAGAGGAGCAAAGAAAAATGTATAGCTCAATAAAATCAATAAACAAGCAGCACATATACAGAAAAAAGGAAGTATAATAATGTGCATTTGTCTGTTACATACACTTTGTGATAACCATGCTACCTCATGAATACAGTTTTGATGTGGGAGTCCCCTCTGTGTGCTGTGACTACCATTAATAAATAAAGAAACTGCTTTGGACCTATAGCAAGGCAGAACTTAGGTAGGGAGGGAAAGCTAGACTGAATTCTGGGAAAAATAAGGGCGGAGTCAGAGAGAAGCCACAGAGCTGCCGACAGAGTCAGACATGCCAAAACTTTGCTGATAAGACATAGCCATGTGGTGATACACAGATTAATAGAAATGGGTTAAATTAATATGTAAGAGTTAGCCAATAAGAAGCTAGAGCTAATGAGACAAGCAGTGATTTAATTAATACAGTTTTTGTGTGATTATTTTGGCTTTAAGCTAGCCAGGTGGCCAAGAACCAACAAGCAGCTCACCACTCATGCAACATAGCTTCTGGATAAATCTTGCTTTTCTACCATCTTGAAGTTACATATGATCTTGTAACTTGTTACATATGATTCCATCACTACAGTAACCCCACCATATCTTCTTTTCCTTGTTTATCTCTGCCTTTCGCTTCCTAATTTCCAGAATTCTCACTGTACCCAAGAAAAGCTGAAGCTTCTCCTAACCAGTCTATGAATTCAAACATTGCATCTCATAGCAACTCTCATAAAGGATGTGCGCTCTAACAAACACGTCAAGGGTTTGGGTGGCTACGATGACTCTGGAATCTTACCTGATTATCTTAAACTGTTCTTATACCCCTTGATTTGAAAGCCTTTTATTTCCAACTCTTGCAAAGAAATCACTGGTGCATGTGCATGTTATGTAGGTTACTAATTATGATGCTATTTAAACAGTAAAAAGGAGAAATACCATGATCTCCTATAGCTTGTGTGGCAGAACCTTGACTAAGGGCAATGAAACGATGAAAAATAATGATAGATACCGGTGAAATGACAGACACACTTACAAAAACCTGGGATCAGGTGCTCTGGGATAAAAAAAGTCATAGTATCCCAGAAGCTCAGAGTGTTTATTATATCCAGCTGCACAAGGAGGCAGGTTTAGCTCATCTCAGTAGGACCAGTCTCTGTACTGGAGCAGTTTTCAGATAGTAAACATTCAGGAGGAGAAATCAATGGTGAACAGTTTTTGTAAACACAGTTAATATTTGTACTGAGACTCAAGAAAGGCTTTGCCATTCCACTTAGCATCACACAGGGAAGGCTTTGCCATCCCAGTGGGGTTGAAGCATTGGGCTTCTTGACCTGTCTGTGCCATATCAACAATGCACATTTGCTCATGACTTCACTCATTCCCTGCAGCAGAACATAATGCTCAATGAGATTGGGTACTAATGCATAGGGGTATTGTGTGAATATTTTGTTGTCACATTGTATGCATATTTGGGATGGTTACATAAAGCAAACATTTCTCATCTGTCTTCATAAGCCCTGCCTCTAAGGGTCCAACAACTTGGGTTGAAAAGTTTTGAAATATGAAAATTCAAGAATGCTCCAGAAAGCTTAAATTTTCTCTGGTTTGAGCTCTAGTTATTTTGAATCTAGAGCGGTGAAGTGGCAGTAAGATACAGCTACAGCGTTTCATGTCATGCCACAGATTTTCAGTCTCCAAGTTAAGAATTATTTGCCTCATAGCTGATCTGTCCTCTATGTAGTTAAGCCAGGTAGTATCTGTACTGAGCATTCAGGGACTTTATTTCTTGTCATTTTTCCTACAACAATACAGCAGAATATCTATTTGCATTGCATTTAAATTAGGTATTACAATGATCTAAAGATGTCTAGCTGATGTGCACAGGATCTGCATAAATTCTACCCTTTTATGTAAGGGTCTTGAGCAGCCATGGATCTTAGTAAATACGAGGAGTCGGAACCATCCTCCACCAAGGATGACTTGGTCTGTCTCTGTGTTATTTTGTACTGATTCTTTGTATTATGTTTTCCAAGTTTTCTATCATGCATATAAGTCTGGTTATTTTTCAAAGGAAGGTTATAAAAAACTACAAGTAAGAAAACAGTAGAAAGGTGAAAACCAAACTATGTCAACCACAGTTAGTACCTGTCTCATCTAATCTTCAAGACCCATGCAAATCTGATATCTCCAAGATTTCCCAAGAAAATGACCACCTTTCACCACCCAGCCCAAGCCCTTGAACCCTAACACCAGCCTCTCTATAGTCCTTCAACATCCAGCCTACCCTCTTAAAATACACCAGGAGATTGACTTGATGTACCTAAGAGCCTTCAGTGGATTCTAAAGCCTACTAAGAATGAATGTGTTTCATTCATTTCTACATCATGTAAGCATGATCCCTGGCCCATGATGTTTTGATGGATAATCATAAATGGTGTCATATGATAGATATACTTATTTGTTAGTAAAGAGCTTATTTCCAAGTATTTATCTATATTAAAACCAACCAGTAATATCCATTACAAACGAATAATGTCAATCATACCTGTGCTGTCACATCCCTGTTTAAAGGTTTGTTAAGATGTTGTTACCCTTATTTTGGAACCTTAATTCACTGAAAAGCTACTTGGTGGGGTGTTGTCTTTTTTTTTTCTTTACAAATAGCCTTGAGACAAAATACTAAACCAAAGTAATTTATCACCTTGCCAGGCTAAGCAAACATTACATATGGCACAGCGAAGAAACACTAATTAGACCTAATTGAGAGAAATTAGTACTAAGCTCAAATGATCAAGTATTTTAAGAAAGAGTCTTATGGCTTTAAATACAGAAGGAATCTTTCAGACTAACTAACTCCTGATAACACGCTGCCAAGTGCCAGTCCTACTGGGTCTGTTTAGCAAATAAACATGATTATAGTCGATTGAACAGATTAGTTGTTTTTATTCCAATTAAAGCTGTTAAAATACATGATGTTCTCCAGTTCCTGACTTCTGAAGTTACGCATGGGAAGCTTTGCAATTCTGCCTTTCCAGGTTCCCTCGTGAGATTAAACCAGTCACTGAGGTTGTCTACACCAGGGCTCCTGTCTACATCTTATCAGACATATTTTTTATTCTTTAATGTTTATTTATTTGCCATCGACTGATGGATTGGGGTGAGTGTGTGTGTGTGTGTGTATGTGTGTGTGTGTGTGTGCCTGTAAGACTGCAAATGTGTAGAGGTCAGAAGACAACATAGGGAGCTGGTTTTCTCCTTCCACTGTGAGACTTCTGGGTCTTGGACTGAGGCTGTTAGTCTTGTCAATGTGTGCCTTTATTTATTGAGCCATCTTAATGTCCATCAGCTATAAAGGCTTATATTTAACCCAAATTAGACATCACTAGCCATTCCAAACTCTTGAAAAAAATAAAGTCTTTGGGCTGACTATGTTGTCCGACCTTTGGCCTCTGCCCCTTTCAATAGTGACAGACACCGTTACCAGCCCTCAGTGTAGCTACTTATAGTAGAGTTAGTTATCTTGCCTCTTGTAAGTAAGGATTATATAAATCTTGTCTGACAAATAAGTATAGGTATATATTTGGTAGGGGAAGGAGCCAAGGGTTCTAGGAATATCATGCCTTGGCCAATTCATTTAGCAAGCAACAAAGTCAGCCTACAACTTGGGATCTATCTGACCCCAAACCCCTCTTCAACCTTGGAGTAGTTACCTCTTCCTTGAAAGGCACCAGCTTCTTCTATGTCCTTCACCTATTTAAGCCCTTCCAGAACTTTCCCAGGCAAAAGCAGATACTCCATCCTCTGTTCTCCCCATAACTGTAAAGACCGCAACTACACTGTAACTTGTAGCCCATCTGGACAAAACTAAGTCAGAGGAAAAAATGTTCACTCCACGGCCTCTGTTCACCAGGCTGTTCTTACCTTGAAAGGAATCATGAGGCGGTTGCAACTAGTCAGCTATGCTTGTCTAAAACCAGCATGCATTTCATAGCTGGAGACATGAAAGAAAAATTGAAATCCAAATATGCTATTACCTATTCAGAGAAAGAGGATGCCCTAGCATACAGAGCAGTTAACATCTAAGTGAATGTAAATCTGCAACCAACAGTGTCAGAACATATCAGTGGTACTGCCGGGTGGATAGTTTCCTCCTGGTGATAATGATGGTAACGACAATATACCTGGCTTTCTGCTTTGGCTAACAACTCTATAAATAGCAGCCACTTTGCAGACCATACCTCTGCCCTTGGATAGGTGACTCCCAGTGCTCTGATTCATATGCAAAAGAATGGCATCCTGATTCGGGGCAGCCCTTCTGCCTGCCAACCCATTTGTATCACCACAGGCATCAGGACTTTTAGCTCAGAAAGCAACTAAATGACCTCCCCAGCTGCTTGAAGTCTGGAGCGTTGTCGGCAGTGACTTCACCCCCAATTTTCTGAGAATGTAACAAAAATAAAGTTCTTGTCTTTCTGTTCCCAGACTACAGGCTTCCCAAGGACAAGGTCACATTTGTATTCTTGTAGAGTCCCCAGAGTCTGAGAAGTAGTAAACACTGGGCAGTGTTTCTGGATCCGCAAGTGACTCAGTGAGTGAACGCTTTGTAGGATGTTGGTGAGGGCTTGGTGTCCGTGTGTCCGTGTGTCAGTCAGCTGTTTGCTCAAAGCTGAGCTGCCCTGTGCATTTCATTTCTGGAAAGTCCTAAAAAGGTGGGGGTGTGGTTGGCTCAAAAGTTGAAGCCATGTCTCCTGGATCATTATTCGCTCAGAGAGTCCTTCCTATATATTTTCACCAAATGAAGGTGATCTTTGGAAATACATACTTTTCAGAGAGAGAGAGAGAGATCATATAAATCAGTCTCTAAAAATAAACCAGGGCCATATGGGAACATTTTCCAGCTGATGTGAATGATACAGCAGAGGCAGAAAGATTCAAAGAGGACGCCCAGCTCAGGTGGAAGGGGATTTGGGAATGTGAGCACTGGTGTTGATAGTTTCGTGACTGGAGTGAAACGGCTTAGGACTATCAAAGCAAACTTGGGGTGAGTCAGTGTGGGCATTTCAAGAGAGGACTGACAGATGGGACAGTCACTAATGGGAAGGATCATGAATACTGGAGATACCATCCAGTAGGCTGGAGGCCCTGATGGAAAAGTTGGAGAAATGTAAGCTGGCAGTAAGGTGCGTAAGCTCCCTTTCTTCCTTAACAAGTGTATCTATTTCTGTGCAGTTCCCTCTGAACATCAAGTCCTGCTTTATCAGACTTTTAATATGAACTCAAAACAGGCCACTCTCCATAGAGTTCCTCTCTAAAGGCCTTCTGTGTCAGGTTGGCACTGTGGAGGTATCCGTCGTTCTGGATTTGCTACCTCACCCCCTTGCAGACAACCAGGACTGAACTGCCCAGCTTCCTATTTCAGAAGCCAGGCTGTCTCTGTTTGTTTTCTATTGCTGTGACAAGTACCATGACCAGAAGAAACTTGGGAGAGAGGGGTTTGTTTGACTTCTTTGTCCTAATCATGACCCATCGTGAAATGAAGTCAGGTCAGAAGCTCAAGCAGTAACCCAGTATCAGGAACTAAAACAGAGGCCAGAAGGAACGAAATTTAATTGGCTTTCTCCCCCAGTTTGCTCAGCTTACCTTTTCATATAGCCCAAGATCACTTACTGGGTTGGTCCCCTCTGCATTAATGAATTGGGAAAACTTCGTACAGACTTACCTGCAGGCTAGTGTGATAGACACAGCCTTAAGTAACTTTTCCTCTTCCCAGGTTGTTGGCTTTTCATCCCACTTGTGCAGATCTCAACCTGGGATCTGAGAACCTGAAAGAATGGGGCAGACTACAGTCTAATGCTGTGGACAACATTACTTCAGTTTCTGTGCACTTTTTTTTATTGAAAAAAAAAATTCTGCCTCCTCCCAGCCTCCCATTTCCCTCCCCCCTCCTCCCACCCTTCTCCCCCTCCCTCTCCAGTCCGAAGAGCAGTCAGGGTTCGCTGCCCTGTGGAAAGTCCAAGGTCCTCCCCACTCCATCCATGTCTAGGAAGGTGAACATCCAAACTGGTTAGGCTCCCACAAAGCCAGAACATGAAGTAGGATCAAAACCCCATACCATTGTCCTTGGCTTCTCATCAGCCCTCATTGTCCGCCATGTTCAGAGAGTCCGGTTTTATCCCATGCTTTTTCAGTCACAGTCCAGCTGGCCTTGGTGAGCTTTCAATAGACCAGCCCCACTGTCTCAGTGGGTGGGTGCACCCCTCGTGGTCCTGACTTCTCCCTCCTGTTCTCCCTCCTTCTGCTCCTCATTGGGACCTTGGGAGCTTAGTCTGGTGCTCCAGTGTGGGTCTCTGTCTCTATCTCCATCCATCGCCAGATGAAGGATCTATGGTGATATGCAAGATATTCATCAGTATGGCTATAGAATAGGGTCATTTCAGCTATCCTCAGCTGCCCAAGGAACTAACTGGGGACATTGCCCTGGGCACCTGGGAGCCACTGTAGGTTCAAGTCTCTTGCCAACCTTAAGGTGGTTCTGTGCACTTTTATACACAAATCAAACAAAGAAAGCAGCGATCTAAAAAAGGCTGTTTGAGTTCAGGAAAACCTGATCAGCGAAACAAGCAAATAGACCCCAGTAAGCACATACTGAATATTAACAGGGCAGCCCTTTCCCAGGACTTTCTCAGGACAGACCAATTAAAACACAATTGTCAGGCATGTACTAGAGATTATATCAAGGAAGCAAGCACAAAGACCAGGCAGAAGGCCATATTCAGGTTCAGGGTACACTGATTGGGTTCTGTAGCTGTGTTCTGATATCCAAGAATAAACATGCGTCACAAGATGAATGTAAATGTCACCGGATGCATGAAATCACATCCAAGAACAAGCCAGGGAACAAAATGCACCTGAGATAAAAGGCTCTATTCTCCTGAAACCTTCCTCACAATTCCTCAAGGACTTGTTCACCATGGGTCATTCTTTTGACTGTGTTTGAACATCAGATCACTCTAACAACTTGTGTCAAGTTGACAAAAAAAAAAAGAAGAAGAAGTAGCCCACACATGATCCAACCAATAAATTACATTGATTCTGTAGGGATCTATAACAAATACAGGTGAGGGATAGACATTGGAGATCACAAGTAAGCTTAGAGCCCTTAACAAAATGTAACAAACCACAATACACCTGCTCTCTTTTTCCCTGACGACCCCGCTGGGTTCAGGTTGATGTTGAAGATCTATATCCCTGCCGCCCTCACTACTGCCTTCTCAGTCCATAGCAGCCTTCATACATTATCCCAAATTCCAGAAGCTAGCTGTCTTCAGGATCTGAGAGTCAGCCCAGCCCCGTCATTCATTAGCTAACTGGATGGAAGGGAGAGGGAAAGAGATGTGTGGAGAATAAGAAGTGATGCTGAACCTTCCTTGGTCCTTTAACTTTGCTAGCAAGTCTCTCAGCTGTGCTTGATCCTTTGTCTTCAAGACTTAAGACAAATGGGTTTCCTAGCAACACTGTGACACTCTTGCATTTGCATCCTGTGCTTAGCAGATAGATGCCAAAGAAAGGGGTTGGGTAGCAGTAATGAGTCCTATGTTTCAAGAATAATGGTGCCTTCTTTAAGTGGTATAAGCCCAGACGTCTAGAAACACTCAGGAATTCCATGCTGCAAAGTGGGGGAAATGGGAATTCAATCAAAAGTACACAAATAAAGTCATTAAGTAGCATTTATATTAAAACATAATAGAAGGCAAAGCGGCAAACGGGTTTAACCTCCTTGACATATTTTGGGTTTCCCAGATAAACTACACTGGACCTTCTGCAATTGTTTCCACTGAAACTCTAAGGCCTTTAGGTGCTCTGTGCCTTCAAGGAAGTTCCTGTGGGTTTTGCTTATTGTGGATATGGATAATCTGCTCACAATGAACCATTTTCTGCGGCATCTCTTTCCTCATTCAGCAGGAGTTGAGTATTGCAACACCCGGATCATGAAGCATAATGTGCTGGAGGTGTGATGGGTGAGATTTCTCTGAGACACACCTCTACTCTCCCAAAATATGAATGTTTTGTTTCCAAGACTGGATGCTGTCAACGGTCTACTTGATGCTATTTGTCTCATGTCCTGGAAAGCAGGGTCAGAACTGCCAAGGAAAGGGCCAAGTCAAACAGACCTGGACCAGAATCCTCATGCTGCAGCGATTGGCAACAAGAATGGCTTCTTCTCCGAACACCTGTCTCCTCAACTGGAAAAGCAGACACCCTTATGTTTCCCAACAGGGTGGCTGTGAGGAGGATACAGAGAGCAGATGGCTCATTCCCATTCAGTGCCTCCCATGCATCAGGAGCTGAGCAAACACTGGTGGATTTGCTCACAGACTTCTACACCCCTAAGATCTGTGACACCATAAGCATTATGGAGAACAAGGAATAGAGCGGGTTTTCCCAAAGTGCCCCAGAAAAGCCACAAAACCTCCAGAAATAAAAAAGGCATTGGTAAAGTTGGAGAATGCATATGAGTGTTTGAAAGGAAAAAAGAAATAGAGAGTCATGGGTCTGGGAAGACTTTAAATACTTCTGTAACCCTTTTGTGTAACTATTACCCCCAAACGAGGTTTGATTAGATATCTACAGACAAAGCAAAGTACCAGAATAGAATGAGTGGTCCGGGCATAAGCAATCAATCCTCTGAAAAATGGGATTTCACCCTCAGTTGCCTTCTGAGATGGACTGAACTACTCTGAGGAGTTCACGACTTTCCTTCTACTGAAGCAGATTGCACGCCAATGCAGGAATGAATGAGTAAAAGACAAGAGGATGGATTCACCAGACCAGCAGATAAATCCTCTATATCTGCCATCTGTGGATTTGTGTTACCAAGGTATTTCCAAAATAGCTTCGAAAACCCCAGGAATATTACTAGCGAAATCATGCTACACACAAACTTTGTTTTGTTAGGCCACCCTTCCTCCACATGTGTACATGTATAAACAAACATGAACACAAAACCTAGATCCAGCAGGAGAAACCTGAAAACTTTAAGAAGTTGACCTTTGCTTGTGAAGCAGTTGTAGCTTCCCTTTAGCCTTCTTACTCAAACACACCAAAACCTGAGCAATAATCACCAAAAATAATAGGCAAATAGACTATTAGGTGGTGGTGGGAACTGAGAGGTAGGGCTTAGTTGGGGAAAAAAGTCTATCATGAGAAGATTTGTTTTCTCTCTCTCTCTCTCTCTCTCTCTCTCTCTCTCTCTCTCTCTCTCTTTCTCTCTCTCATACCCACACAGACATACATACTTAATTCACGGCTACCATGAATTGAGAAGCTACTTCTGTCATATGTTCCCATCAATAAAATATTCTGCCCTACTTTCATCAGGCCCCAAACAAGAGATTAAGTCCACCAAAAACTGATAACTTCTGAAACTCTGAATCCATGACCAAAACCTGTTTCCTTCTTTAAGTTGATTTTCTCAGACATTTGTCACAGCACTGAAAAAAAAAATTGACTCAGAGTAATCATGAAGAAAATGGGGGGTGGGGTGGAAAATGCTCAATCTGTTGTTGTGGATCAGTGAAACAATGAAGCTTATAGTTAAATATCGTCTCTCCCTTTCTATAGCTAAACATTGTCTCTCCCTTTCTCTTTATATGATATCAGTTAGGTCCTCAGTAGCATGCAAAAGGGAGAAATAACAATAATAATGAGCAAGGACCTGGGAGAGAGAGAGAGAACATGTTCAGAAATATCATTTAAACTCAAATTAAAATGTTCTTGAACAAGTGAGAGCATAAACTCTGTGTAATGGACTACAAAAGGGAACACAAACTATTGACTTTTTTTTAAAAAAATGTAGCTATATGCCAAGGAAACACGCTGAGTAAAAGAAGTCAGTCTCAAAGGATAGAGGCCATGCTAAGTAAGAAGAGACTGGTATTTGGCAGAAGGTAGAAGTGGAGACAGTTTGGACTCGAAAGTAGCACAGGGGAATTTGGTTGTTTGAAAAATTCTGACTATAAAAAGCTCCACATATGTTAAAAGTCAAAGAGCTTCATGCTCTCAAGAGTAAATTTTACAACATAAAAATATTTTAAACAAATAAATGCAAGTGTCCCAGAGAAGACACAGGCACAAAAGAATAAGCTAAAGGAAAGAGAAGCCAGTTGTATATTTTAATTGTTGTGTGCTAGTTGCATAAAGTTCAGGGATACTGTGTGATCTTTTAATAGACGTGCATATTTTACATTGATCAAATCTTGGTAGTTAGCATTTATAGATATTTATCATTTCTACTTTTAATTTTTTTAATTTTTGAGATTATATATATATTATAATATATGTATATATTATATATATATCATGCTATCCTTCCTTTTCCTCTGTCAAACCTTGCCAGGTGTCCATGTTTATTCTCTTCTAATCAGCATTTCTCTGTGCTGACATGTTCCAAATCCTCTCTTCTAGTGTTTTAAATACACAATTCCGACACTGACCACAGTCACCCCTACTATGCTGTGGCAATCCGGTCTTATTCCTCTAACATGCAACTGTACACCAGTTAACTAATTCTCTCCAATCCCTGCCTTCATCCTGTTTTTCCTCAACCTCTAGAAGCCGGGTTTCTGCTCTTTATTTGAGATCAACATTTTGTATTTTACATATGAATGGGGTCATGCAGTATTTGTGATGTATTCTAGGTTCATCCTTTCTTTAACAATAAGATTCTATCTTTTCATGGTAGCAGAATTCCTCCGTTCATAGACACCTGAATTGACTCCGTATCTTTGCTATTGAGAACTGAAACAAGTATGTGGCTGTTGTAATTTTTTTAACTGTTTGAGAAATCTTCATACTAGATATACTCCCTAGTGGATGTATTTATTCACATTCGTATCTAAAGTGTGCAAACATCCCTTTTCTCTGCATCCTCACCAATATTTATTGTCTTCTATCTTTTTAAATATAGACATACTAGCTGTACAGAGGTGATACTTCATTATAATTTTGATTGGCATTTTCTTGATGATCAGCGATTTCAACTATTTTATCACTTAGAAAATTGGTTTCAGTGGAGCCTGCATTGAATTGACATTGGGGACAGCTAAAGGAAACTTCATTAATTTAAGCAGTTGCCACAAATTAATCTTCTTGGCATAAATCAAGAAGTCTGAACTTGTTGGACTAATTATCACGCCAATGAACATCCAGTAGTTAATTGCCAGGACCAGAATCAAAGCTTTTCGTAAAACCCACTAAAGAGGAGAGCATCTTCTCCTTGCCATCACTGGCAGAATGGACAAGAAAGGAATGGTCTGAGGTCTATTTTCCACTCTTCTTGAGTATTTAGAATTTATGGCCACACTTGAATACAATGACATCTTATAGTAAATACTATTGCTGTTTGTATTCGGTATATTTTTATCTGTAACCAACTACCTGGCAAGAAGGAGGTAAGAGAGATGTGTTTTATTTTGGTTCATGACTTGAAATGCATTCTGTCACAAAGGAGAAAGTATGAGGAAAAAAAAAGTCTGAACACTGAGTCAAGCCACCAAGGTCAAGGCTCGATCCCTTATGACACATTTTCTCTAATCAAATTCCCTCCTAAAACAGCGTAATCATCTGAGTATAAAATTTTCAAATCTATGGACCTATGATAGCTATTCCAAATTCAAACCACAGCATTCCACCCCCAACCTCTGTAGACTCATGGCTACCTCATAATTTGAAACACATTTATTTTTCTTTAAAACTCTTTGTGGGTTACAGTTCTAACCCTGTCCAAAAGCCCAAACTCAAAATCCCTCTGTGAGTCATGATAATCTTTTCATTGTGGTCCTTTGTCAAATAAAGAAACAATTGACATGTTCCCAATGTACTCAGGGTAAACTTACTCATTACAATAGGGAGGAATAGGGGGAATCAAGGAAATACTGGAACCAAACAAAGCCAACATTCAGCAAACATTAAACTCCGCAGCTCCATGACGCGTTTCGAGAATTCACTGTGGCACCATCCGGCTTCTAACTGGCTTGAAAAGCCTCACCTCTCTGACTCTGGGGCATGGAACACGCATGGCTTTTCTTTTGAACTGGATCTACTCAGCACCTGAACCTGTCCTTCACACATATCACCTTTCTGGTATCTCCCATATATTGACATCACCACTGAAACCTGGTCTTCACTTACACAGCGTTAAGCAACATCTACTCGAGATCTCCTTGCAAGGAATCTGGTCCTGCTGTATCTTTTCTGGAAGCTGCTTTGGAATCTTAGTGCAAGCCTCCATGTTTCCTCACTCTTGCACCTTTGCATGACTGAAAAACTGGTAAGACGTGGATGATGCCGAACTCTGCCATCTAGAGAAACAGCCTCCCCCTCAGACCACAGCTGCATCAGCTTCCCTCACTTTTATGACTACAGCTGTGAAATTGCTTTGAGAAGGGTTCCTGAAGGTTCCATCTTTTCAAGCCCCTTCCTCTCAAACAAATTGGGTTTACACCCTGGATCCCCCACTGGGTCAAGCCTTATCTCCAAAGCACCATGTCTGTTTTTCCGGTGCAATGTCTGAGATTTCTCCTCAATCAACTATCGTCTTTAAGAATTGACAGCCATCTTATCAGGACAGATGTTGCCAAAACAAAAATAGCCCCACATCTTTACTAAAACAATTACACACACACACACAAATCAAATTGAGCAGCAGCCTCACTTTGAAATGAGAAACATAAAAATCTGAAGGTTAACATCTCAAAGAGCAAGGACTTCTGTTTCCCAACAACTGACAGCCATGTCCCTTGCTCAGCACTGAGTGAGTCTGGTTGTCCAGATCTAACCCTGAGTATTAAAGAGTTTTAATTAAGAAAACCACAAGGCAGAAGGTCCTGGGTGCTAGCTTGAGGAAGACTCTGCCCCTTACTGTGGAGTCAAGAAAATGGCCTTCTGAAGCTGAATCTCAGGAAGCATTTCTTAGGCCACTGGCCTGATTGCTTTTCAATAACTAAAATCTAATACTTATTTCTTTGCTCTTTTTTCCCCTTCCATAGATTCAAGCTTTTCAACCTTGGCTCATAAAATTAAGGCAGCACTCTCAGAATATTCCAAAAGGATTATTTTTTCTCCCTTTATAAACATGTGCACATTATCAGTACATAAATGTTAATGCATTTATTTGAGAAATTCCAAGGACATACTAGAATTAAAGTGGTCCTCTTGGACCATCTTATTAATTCCAGAATCTTCTCCAAACTATGATAGGTTACTTTTACCTTCATGACTTGCTGTCCACTCTTGAAATGGAGGAACAGTTGTTTTGTTCTTTTTAAACAGCTTTATTGCAGGATAACGTGCATGCTATAAAATTCATTCATTTCAAGTAAACTGCATGTTTTATGAAAATTATGTTGCTGTCATAGCAGATCATCATAAATTGAACAACTTAAGACAGTCCAAATTTATTATCTGTGAACTTCTGCAGACCATACGGCTCTCTGGGCTGGCATGCACTAGTTCTTCCTTTTCCTGCCTAAAGTGAAGTTCTTCAAGGCTGAAAGTGAAGGGTCTTCAGGGCCTTGAATTTACAAGATAATGAGCAAGAACCCAGTTAAAAGACCTGATTGGTCTTCTATTAACTTTCCTCCTTTCGTCTATACAAGTGGTATCCTTACCTCCTCATCATTGCTCCACAAGGTCTCTCTGCAAACCTCTTTTCTCCAGCCAACCTCACTCTACCAACTACTACAGTTTATTGAATGAAAAAAAGGGGTTAGAATTAGGAATAAGATGGTCAATGCAGATCTTATTATGAGTAAAGACTGGAAGATGTAAGGGACATATGTAGAATGTGCATATTGACATGGAGATCTGGGACCATGAAGCATCACCAATCCTTTCCTCTCTTGGGACCTAAGGCCAAAGTCAAGAGGTTGGGCCTGCTGATTGTGCCAAATCTTAATTGTTCTTGCAATGTGATTAACCTACTACACCACATGAAACACAACCACCCTGGGAAACAAGCATTCATGTCCCCTCTTGTGGGCTT
Source organism: Neodon shergylaensis (assembly GCA_025134845.1). NCBI lineage: Eukaryota > Metazoa > Chordata > Mammalia > Rodentia > Cricetidae > Neodon > Neodon shergylaensis. Next base: position 677,201 of record JABTXL010000959.1, read on the forward strand.
ATAGTAGCAACTTATTATTCCCCAACCTTCAGAAGTATCAGTGTGACTGACATCCCACTCTGACAGAACCTAGCCATTGTGCCCTGCTTCTGCTCATGAGCGATAGTGCCAAGACAGGTGTCATCCTTCAGACACTGCAAAGGGTGTTTTGGCCTCCACTGCCCTTCACCACCCACAAAGAAAATCCACCCCCAAGGAGCCTTAAATTTACAGGCTTAAGTCTAAACATTCCCAACCTAGAGATAGCATACAAGAAATGTTATTTTTATGCTATACTTTGACAGGAAGGAGAGGGTTCAAGAGTCTAGAGTACAAGAAAGAATTCCTACAGCTCTTTAATAAGTGCAAGTTCACAGACAGTGCTAGGGATCTTGATGCATCAGTGCCCCCAGGCAGCTTCGGGGCTCAGTGGCAACTGCAGACCCTGCCAGCTAGCTTCCCAGTTCACTGCTTGAGGAAATGGCCTGTGACTTACTTGTCAAGCAAAGCAGTCCCCATAGGGAAAAGCTAGTGAGCAGTCCCTGTAGCTATTAAATCACAAAAGTTTGAAATTTGCAACAGTCTTTCCTTAGGAAAAGGGAAAGAAAACAAAGAAAGTCAAAAGAGAGCAAAAGATGCAAAGAATCAATTTTCATTACAGTTTCCCCCTTGCAGCTTAACTTTGCTCAAAGCTTAGAAAGAAAAGTATATTTCTTATCCAGGGAATCTCTGAAGATAATAATGTTCTTTTCTTTGGATGCCAAATCTCATATCATTTTTGTTCCTCTATTACTTTTATATCAAAGACTTGGTGAGGGCATCTCCACAGCCTTGCTTCTGCCTCTGTTCCTTTCTCTTTTAATTACAACTCAGAAAACCAGCTATTTTGCCTGCATGCGTCCGTTTTCATTCAAAAGGAAGTGTTTCCTGGATAAGCTTGAAAGAATGTAACCTCTCAGGCCAAGTTAACTGCATCGTTTTATCTTGTAAGCAATGATAGAAATCTCAAAGTTTTGTTTAAGCATTTTTCTTTGATTTTTGAAGCAAGCTCCCTAAGACGGGATTACAATTTTCAAAGGGCACATTCACACAGGTACCCTGGTTGCTGTGGAAAGCATTGCAAAGTCAAGCCCTAGCTTGAAGAGAGGATGAAGTCTGAATAGAATGGATTTGGATCCTCAGGCAAATAGAGGAATTGCAGAGTTGAAGGTCACATGAGAAAAAAAAAACTCTTCATTGGATTTGTATGCGAAAACACATTGTAAGCTTTCTGCTGAGTCGAGCCCTTGTCTCCTAGCTCTTCCCCCATCAGCACACTTGCATATGGTGGTGGACAATGAGCAGCCCACCATTTTTACACAATCTTGTTTGTTAGATTTTATTTTTTACTCTTTCTTTTGATACAATCACAGTATCAGGCTGACCTTGAACTTGTGATCTTCCTGCATCAGCCTCTCAAAGTCTTGGGATGCAATATTGTATAGCTGTCATGAAATTGTAACAATAACCACACACATTGAAGTACAATTCCTCCTTGATTTACAGTGGAGTCATGTCTCAATTGATTCGTTGTAAATTGAATACGTCCTGAAAGCATCGAATGATGCTAATTTACTAACCTACTCGGCTGATCGGCAAAAATCTTCTGACGCAAAGGCTATTTTATAGGAGGGTGTCTGATTTCTCATGTAATTAATTGAATACTTGTATCCAAAGGAACTCTGGCAACAAGAAAGTACAGGTTCAGCTGCTTCTCCACAGATATCTGTACTGCTGTGCTCACTGCTGCTGTCCAGCAACATTTCTGCAGATTAGTCTACAAATCACTGACCCAGAGGGAAAAAAATCCAAATTCAAAACGCTAAGTGTAGCTTCTACCGAAAGTTCATCACATTTTACACTATTCCAATATCAAAACACTGACTGCAAACATGGGAAGCTGGGAGTCACCTGATAACACTCATATGGAGCAATGAGATGTAGTAAGTGATAGCCTGATGAATTCTGAGACAAGAACTCCCTCCTAGAATCAACCCCAGGTTGGATATCTATGTATCAGAGCTGGGAAGTCACCAATGAAACCATTATTTAAAGCATCTTCAATTGGCTGAGATGCTCTTGAACAAGGACAGTGTGCCCCAAACATAAGGACCCAAAAGAAAACCTTGTGGATTTTCTTTAGGTCATAGTGAATACTGATATAGGTCATCTAGCAGAAATATGGGTCCGTATCCCAGTGGTCAAGGGGCAGCTCTCTCATCTCCTCAGGTATTCATCCTGACCATCTAGGAGTCAACTAAGAGACATTGCCACTTTAGAAGCAAACACACAGACAGGTTCTAAGACATAGAGAAACCCAGGGAGTCAGACAAAAGGGTTATTAGGATTTCAGATTACTGATACCAAAATAAGAGAATAGCTGATCACTACTGAGAAATAGGCCATATTCTGAGAGCCAAAACCCCAGGATGGGCAGTGAGTCTCCTCTGAAGACACAAAATGGTAACCTGACTTTCGAGTTCCAACTGAGGCCAAAGGCTTCAGAACAGAGAATTATCTGGAGAAAGCAAGCTCAACTTTGGTTACAGAAGGTAGTTGTACAGTTCTCTGAGTCTGGTGCTAAATTATTTGGGTCATCTTTCCTCTATAACTCTACCGATGAGAACATGGTAAGAATAATATTGAACATTAAGTTTGTATCTGCTGGACCAGATGCAAATAATAAAGCAAGGGCATATCGATTATTCTCGGCACCTGACATAAAATGCAATTAGTCGTACCTACCTCTAGCTTTTCTCATGTTCCAGCTAGACATATTTTATGGCCGTGCCTGTGAGAGGAAGGTTATTAAGTTGGATTCCTCTTGCCAGGAAGAAATAATCAAGATGACAGAATTGCCCATTCCAAGACTTCCACGTCAAGTGCTTTGTTGTTGTCGTTGTTTTGTTGCTTTATAATCAATGTCTGATTTAAGAGGGAAACGCTTCACCCTGCCCTGAAGCAGAGAGCTGAGTGAGCAAAGGTTCACTTAACTCACACAAGCCCCATTCTCTCCTTTCCCTGGGAGGACCAGTGAGTAGAGATGCCCAGGAAGGACGGCAGTGATTTACTTCCCAGAGGCATGATGGAGTTTTGGATTCTACAGTTCTTTGCTTTGCTGCGACTGTATTTATATCTCTATTTTTATTCTAATGACAGTTTTCAGAGCAACGGGGCTCTTCTGGGGCACCGAAATGCAAGGGTTCCACTCAGTCTGCATCCCTGAAGCTAATTACTCCCGAGCTCTTCATCTTTCTCCTGTTATCACTTCTATGACAAGGTGAGTTACCAAAAACTTTAAAGCTTTGGCATTGAAAACAGAAGGTCATTCTTATAAAAACATGCAGCCTGTTTGCCAAGATACTCTCATACCATACAAAGGGAAACTAAGAAAGGAAACAAAAATGAATATCAGCTGAATTTAGCAAGGTGCGAGTCACAAGATTAAGCAAAAAAAAAAAAAATCAGGTATCTCTTAATGGTGGGTGCCCCACTTGATACCCACTACGGGAAGAGGACATTCTTCTAAATTATGGTGAGTTTGTAGTTTTGTATGTTTAGGAAAGGCCCTACTGCTGCATCATGCTCTGCATCACCCACCCCAAGAGCCCCACATCTAGAGAAGTCCTGTCTCTGTCCAGAGGCATTATCTTTATTTCCTCAAATGCTCCCTGAGGACCTGTGAATGTGCTGTTCTGGAAAAATCCCTACATTCTTTTCCATATCTCTCAACACCTTTAAACTCTTTTGTCTGTTTCCTCAACTCTTTCCCATACATCCAAAATGATTTAGCCAGAACTAAGTTTTTTTAAAAAAACGTAAGCAAATGGAAACAAGATCAGAAGAGTGTTCCAAGTCACAGCTCCTCAGCATGTAGGTTGTGGGCCCATGTGCAGATAGATAGCTTAGCAAAATGAAGAGGGGAGAAAAAAATACTAACATTAAAGGTTTCTAAAGGTCCAGCAACCTAAAGTTAATTTAAAATAAAAGATGTAATAAACCCAAGGTATCTCTGGCAGTACTCACCTGTGTTGCATCATGTGACTTTACAGCAGCCATGGTTCTGAGCACAGGGCACTTGCATTGTGCATTGCCCATGATATCATGGCACAAATTGCCGGCAATGCTGCCTAACAGACCCTGGCCAGACTCCAGATCATTGTATCTTATCAAGCACAGTATTCACTGCACAGACAAGGTTTCTGCTCTTAGCAAAATAACACACTATAATTATAAAAAGCAAAGACTTTCAATGCCTTTAGTCATGGTTTCTAAGCATATGCCAAATGACTATGTCTTTGGTATGTTATGTTAAAATGGTTTATTTTTTAATTGTTGTTTGAGGATTAAGGAGATGGTTCAGCAGGTGTAGGTGCTTTCTGTCAACCCTGAAAACCTGAGTTCAAACCCTGGGGATCACATGACAGAAGGAGAGCACTGACTCTCACAGGCCAATGTACATAAATAAATAGATAGATAAATGCAATTTTTTAAAAACAAGTTTAATGCTGTTTGAGTAACTGACTTGCATTTTATTTCAAAATATTTAGAATGGAATTTTTCAACAGTTTCTGGTGACCCTCACGTGTCCATGCTTGTGGGAAGTGCTGCTTTCTGTCTTGAAGATTCTAAATGGAAATGCCAGTCAGTCAGCACTGGAAAAGCTCTGTGAGGACCTCCTGTACATCAAATGTTTAGCCAAGACTTAGGCCATGATGTAGAAGGAAATACATCATCTCATGGCTGTTCAAATTTCCCTTGACCTTTAATAAATAGTACAAATACATGTGCACCAAAGAATTGTTTAAAATGTCTTGCTATTAGCAAATGTCTGAGTTGTATATATGCTTTATACATCTCTACAGCTGGGGGGTCATATAAAAATTTCTCGGGGGAAAAAGGTAAAACAAATACAATAAATTCAGTAAGTTCCTGCCCATGGGAACAGAGATTATTTTTCCATTTTAAACTTTAACACCTGGGATGACAGGTACACTGAGAGTTGAACCCTCAGATTTCCCAAAGGAATCTTAGGGGTTCAAAGACCCCACATTACCCATATGTGGTTCTTACATCTTCCTGTATGCTTTGGCTCATTTGAATCACTCATTTAACTCATGTTTATATTTTTTACCAGCTTATCCCTTTCTAAGTTTCAGAGGGACAGTCTGGTGGGGAGAGGAAGCAACAAGAGAAGTGGAAAAGTGGAAAGGAACTGGAGGGGAAGAGCAAGAGGAAGCCATAAAAGGAATGCGAGCAGCTTTAAGGGGTTGCAGTTTAAGAAGAAATGATATCATCATGTCAGGGAGAGAATGAGGCAGCAGAAGTATGACACAATCTTGGATACAAGGCCCTAAGCAAGATAGATCCTGACATAGTTGTGTGGTTTGAGTGTGAAATGTCCCCCACAGGCTCACGTTTGAACACTGGGTCCCCAATAGGTGGCGCTGTCTTGGAAGTTTGTGGAACCTTGGGGGAGAAGAAGCAATTCTTTCTAGAGAAGTGAATGATTGGAGCATTAGTCCATTTGCCCTCCGTTTGCTAACTGCCAACAGAAGGTGACGATCCATTCAAGTGATATAATGGAGACTACCTCCATGGTATATCTCTTTCTGTGTATAAACGCCTGTGTATATACATAATATGGGTGGATGGATTTCCCCTTTATGAGCTTTTGGGGGAGAGAAATACATTTATTGCAGTGGATTTTTCAAAAGTATGAATTGTGCCAATTGAGCACAACTGATCTTAGGATCATTAATAAGCATTCATAGTTATGTTCCTCTGGTCATTATAACACGTGCTCACAAAAGCAACTTAAGACAGGAGGGGCATAGTTTATCTAGAGTTTAAGGTGAAGTCCAGCATGTCAGGGAAGTAGAGGCACCAGAATCAGGGGAGAACTGTCCCATCACACCCCCAATCCTGAACAAAGGGGGGTGAATGCATGCAACTGCTCAATTCCCTGTCTATTTTATGCAGGTCCAAGATCCTCTGCCCAGGGAATAGTCCCATCCACCATTAAGATGGATCTTTCCATATCAATTAACATAAGCAAGATAATCACCCCAGGCACACCCAGAGGCACCTCTTCAAGATAATCCTAGATTTTTTTTTTCTCGATTTACACTAACCATCACACAAAGCAAGTCCCAGAGAAGTTAATGAGCTGGGCCTCATTATCAGTATATTCACAACCTTTGACTAGTAATCCTTCCCTAGGCTCCCTGGAATTCAGCTAATCTTCTCAAACTCACTTTGCAGATGCATCTCATCATTTAATGATTTTCCTGGGAACACAGTTATTTTCACATTCTGCAAGAGAATAATACAATCCCAAGAACCCCAAAATACACACACACATTTCTGTCACCATGTAGAATGATCGTTTTCAAATATAAAGACTAATTGTAAATCTTACTGTGTTAGAAAAAAGGCCCAATGCCTATATACAGAATATCTTAATACATAACAAAATTGTCTGTATCTACTGTATTAGAGCTCTCTGGAACATCAGAACCAATAAAAATGTATGTATATATTATAGAAGGGGAGGTTATTGTATTGTCTTACACAATGGGGACCAAGATGTCCACCAAAGGCTGTCTACAAGCTAGAGGGGCAGATGACCAGGTAGCTCCCCAATCCAACAACCAATTATTTGGCTGTCAACTTGACTAGATTGACTAGTTACACACACACACACACACACACACACACACACACACGGCAGGGGGAAGAGAAAAGTGGGAAAATTTTGGATACTCCCTTATTTGACAAGTGAAAACTAAATGTTTATTATGTGCAACCTAATATTTTGAATATGTACTCATTTAAATTGAATTAATTAATATATTCATTACTTCCTAGTCTTATCGTTATTGTAATGGAAATAAGAAAAATATTTCCAGGGGAAAAACATACATTCTTTGAATAGATAGATAAAAGAATTAAGACACAAAAGCAATTGTATTCTATGTATCAGACCAGCAAAATTGGTACATATTGATGATCCCAGAACTCTGGAGGTTAAGGAAGGTGGACTGGGAGTTGAAGGCTAGCCTAGATTACATAATGAGAAACTCTCTTAGATAGGAAAAGGGAGTCGTAATGCTGAGTGTCTCAAAAAGAAATGTAAACTATTACTAGAAAATCAAGGAAAATAAAACATTGCAAAATTGTGCTGTATAACCTTGGAGAAATTTAAAAGACAAAATGCTATTACATAATTGGAAAATACAGAAAATAAAAATAATCTTACTTTAGTCTTTGAATTCCACATCTGATCAGTTTTGAGGACCCAAACTTAACATGTGGCTCTTCGGTAAATATTATGTCTATCACCATCACAGATTAAAAATTATTGTTTTTAAACTTTGTAATAAGTCCCAAGCAAAGGAGAATGGAAGAGTTTAGATTCTAAGCAAGATATAAATAATCACATCTGGTACTGTGAAAAAAAATCAATAAGTGGAGAGTCATTAAGTCAACATTTTCATCATTTCATGAGGGTCAGAACAATGTGTGACTGCCTATAAATAGACTTTCATAACATCAGATATCTGTCATCTAAAAGTAGAAGGATTGCCAATTAAGAGTAGTACAAAACACCCTTAAATTAACTCCTACAATAATAATCATACTGAATGAAGAATCAATATATATTTTTGAAACATTATTTTTTGTCTTACAATTAACAAGGATTACAGCAGGTATGGCAGTTTGGATAAGAAGGCTCATATATTTGAATGTTTGGTCCCCAGTGGGTGGAACTGTTTGGCAGAGTTAGGAGGTACAGCCTTATCGGAGGACTGTGTCACTAGAGGTAGCCTTTGAGATTTCAAAAGTCTATATCATTCCTAGATAGCTCTCTCTCTTCCTCCTACTCACAGACAAGATTATAAGATTTTAGTTGCCACTCTAGTATCATGCCATACCTGCCTGCTGCCATGTGGGTCATGGGCTGCCCTTCGAAACTCCCATCCCAATTAACTCTTTCTCCTCCAGATTTCTTTAGTCATGATATCTTATTGCAGCAATAGAAAAGTAACTAAGAGAGCAGATTGCTAAACATTATAAGCAGAGAAAAACAAACATGAAGTAGAGAGAAAGAAGAGATATATACCTATAATTTAATGTAGCAGCATGAAATTATACTATGAAAATTAGATTAGAAGAGATTGCCACAGCCTGACTGGTAAATGTTAGCCTACAAAATCAACAGTATTTTTTTCTATGCCAGTTTTAACCGACTAGAAAACATAAGTAAAATAAGATGTTACTATGATAAACACAGAACTAAAAAACAAAGAAACTGAAATTTTAAGACAGCAAGTCCTGAGATTCATAGAGGCAAGATGTAAACTCTGCTACATCATATCCAGGAAAATCTACTTCGCAGTACTAGGGGGTCAGCTTTCCTCAATTCAGTCTGAAACATTTTTATCTTCTCTGATGGCTAGTTTGATTTCAAGTTGACACAGGCTAGAGTCAAATGAAAGAAAAGAACCACCATTGAGAAAACATCTTCATAAGATCTGGCTGTGAGGCATTTTCTTAGGGATTGATGGGGAAGGGTCCAGCCTATTGTGTGTGGTGCTATTCCTTGGCTGGTGGTCCTGATTTCTTTAAGAAATTTGCCTGAGCAAGCCATGAAGAGCAAGCCAGGAAAAAGCATTCCTCCATGACTTCTGCATCAGCTCCTGCCTTCAGGTTCCTTCCCTGTTTGAGTTCCTATCCTGACTTCCTTCAGTGATGCACATTGATATGGAAGCACAAGCCATTCTTTGGTAATAAACAGGAATACGGACATGTAAGCTTAATAAGCCTTTTCCTGCCCAAGTTGTCATGGTGTTTCATCACAGCCATGGTGACCTTAACTAAACATCACATCGAAAAATCTGCTAGGAAAATTTGACTAGATTTTAGTATTGTTCTGATATGCTAAAATTACCTTATCACCTAATTCAGTTCTAAAAAAGACTAGATGCAGTGACCTTTGTCATTCTGAATATTTAGAGACTCTGCAGAGCCATGATAATCAAAGGTTTAATAACAGTACACTGTGCACAAATAGGTCAGGTACCTGAATAGACAAATGGAACCAAACTAAGGAAGGGTTATGTGCATATTCCCCACATGCATACCCCATGCCTGCGAACTCAGCAGATATATAAGAGAATTGGGGCAAAAACAAGTGGGAGAGAGAGACTGCACAGGATGAGATAATGCTGTACCTCTGTCCAGCATTTACCCCACACAATGCAGGACACACAGTCAGAAAAGTAATAGAGGGAGATAAAGGAGAATAGCACGGTGATTTAGAAAAGAAGGGCAGTTTATGGCTCAAAAGGCACGGAAGTCAGGTCAAAGTATTTATATGTAAGTAAATCTTTTTTTTTTTTTTTGGTTTTTCGAGACAGGGTTTCTCTGTGGCTTTGGAGCCTGTCCTGGAACTAGCTCTGTAGACCAGGCTGGCCTCGAACTCACAGAGATCCGCCTGCCTCTGCCTCCTGAGTGCTGGGATTAAAGGCGTGCGCCACCATCGCCCAGCTATGTAAGTAAATCTTATGTGTCATCTTTCATAGTGAAGAGTAAATAAATCTTGTCTGTATTAGCCAGGGTTCTGTAAGGGAACAGAACTTTATGTATACATGCACACACACACACACACACACACACAGGATTTATGAGACTGGCTTCCAGTCTGCTCTCTGAGTAGTCTAATAATGGTTGTCTTCTGGAAGAGCCAAGAACACAGTAGTTGTTCAGGCCATGATACAGGATGTCTCAGCAGTCCCAATCTGGTGCTGAAGTCCCAGGGAAGTCCTAGAGGACGGCCAGCCTTCAGTCTACATTATAATCCTTAAAAAGTACATTCTGATGGCAGTAAAGGAACACCCCAGGATCAGAATAAATGAATTTGCCATCGAGAGTGAGGAAAAACAGGGAAAATCAAAAGCTTCCTTCTTTCATTCCTTTCATGTGGGCTACCATTACAATGGGTAACCCTGATTCAGGGTGTGTCTTCTCATATTATCTAAAATCAGGGTGTGTCTTCCCACATCAAATGATTCAACCGATAAAAAAAAATCCCTCACAGTTTTGCTCAGATGCTTGGGTTTTATTTGATTCCATATGTAGTAAAATTGATCAGCTGCCATACTGTCTAAAGTTAATTGATCAAGAGCAAGAGGGCTGGAGGCATAGTTAAGTGACAGGGTATGTGTGATCTTGTATTAGACCCTGGTTCAAGCTCAAGCACCAAAATCAACAAAGGGTAAGCAGTATTAATGCATTATTGGCAAATATTGATGGTTGCTATGGGATCTGTTCCTTGAAGCATCTAACTACAAAAGAATTCAAAAACAAGTATCATAAGTGAACATGTTTAAGTTGGAACAGGATGTGAGACTTTGGTAATAATTTTGAAAAGTCTTGTCTTTCGCTTTGTAGCTTTGAATATTTTTCTTCTATTACTAGCATGTAGGTTGATTTCAAAAGAGATATCTCTTATCCCTTTCTGATTCACGCAAGTCTACAAACACAGGAGGCAATTTACTGTGAGAAGAATCTGGTCTGTATATCAGAGCATTGACATTTTCCACTCTCTTAATGAGTTCGCCAAGGAAAGCTGTCCCCTTTATACAAAACAGGAATGTTCTTTAATCCTGGGGAATGTCTACATTGGGAAAAGCCACAAGGAGGAGTTTAATTTTAGTCAAGCTGTTTTAGAATCACCAACACTACATGTATGACTTTTCACCCAAGAATGTTCTGTCTTCATTGTAAACAGACTGCCCTTTTTTTTCTAGCCTCCCAGACCTGAATAATCACACAGAATCTATATTAATAAAAACTCCTTGGCCTATGGCTTGCTAGCTCTTACATCTTAAATTAACTCATTTCTATTATTCTGTGTATCACCACATGGGTGTGGCCTACTGGTAAGCTTCCAGCAGCATCTGGTGGCATCTTTCCCCTTTGACAGTTATATGGCATCTCCTTGAATCCGCCTTCTCTCTCTCTCTCTCTCTCTCTCTCTCTCTCTCTCTCTCTCTCTCTCTCTCTATATATATATATATATATATATATATATATAGATTCAGATTTCCCAAATGAATTTGCTCTGCTAAGCCATTGGCTGAAATAGCTATATTTATTAACCAATAAAAGCAACTGATATCAGAAAAGCAATTAATGAAGTGCCACCAGGATCATTTGCTGTAAAATGTGAACTGAGACTGCAGGAAGGAAATTTCCTTCCTGTCATAAATCACTCACCAGAAAATGACAGCAAACGTATTGAGTGCTAAAATCTGAGCGCCATTTCCATTAGAGACTGGAATAAGGAAACGTTGTCCACCATCAGCATTTTAACGAGTGTTCAACAAAAAAGGAAGGAAGGAAAAGTAATAAAATAAAGAAAATTAGTCTAATTTGTCTACAATCGGAAATCTACTTAGAAATTACTAAGGAAGATATGAAAATGTTAAGTATGATGTCTAAACCAAAATTGATATCCAGAATGTGGTAGCTTTTTACACTTGAGTAGTAACCAATTTGAAACATGAGAGACAGCGTGTCTCACTTCACATAGCAACTTGAAAATTTAGATAATATATTTAAAACTGTGTTGAAAGGTCAAATGAAAGATAATACATTTTCAGTGTCATATTTCTGAATGTAATGCTCAACATTTGTCTATTGAACAAACATTTAATCCCATACTACATGCCAAGCTCTTTTCTATAGTGCAAGAAAAATGATTCTTAAACGAGGGGTATAGACATTAACCAAAGACACACAAATAAGCAAAATACCAAGCAGTGCTAAATATTACAGACAAAAGCGTTAATTGGAGAAAAAGACAGGCAGGACGAGGTTCCTGTGTAAATGGAATGTTCATGAAAACACCTTGGAGTAGGGCATGGTGCTCAAGGGTGTAGCTTTTAACTAGTACAAAGTTCCAGGTTCAATTCCAGCTCTGGAAAAGCATTCTTTATAGGGGAAATTACCATTTCAGTCACAGTAGCTGCTGGTAGGAAGGCTGTGTAGATAGGTAATCCTATCTGAGAAACAATGGCAAGCCAGGGAGGCTGGGAGACTTGGCAGGGAGCTGTGCAGGCTGCTGTTAAGCACTTGGTTTGATTTGGGGAAGGAATGACCTGAGAACTGATATGACTTAACTTGAGGAAGAGCTGTGCTATGACTGTGGTGACAAATGACACAAAAAGTTCCCTGGCAGGAGCTCAGGGAACAATGGTCAGATCCTGGAGCCATTGGGGAGATAGAGAGGCAGGAAATCATTTGAAAATGGATTGTGCAATATGGTGAAGGGAAAGGGCAAGTAATGAAACTGTGACATCTTAGTCATAAAAGATAGTGTTGTCACTTTCTGAGGACAAAGCTATGGCAGGAGTGAGAGGTGTGGACATCAGTAGGAGCAGTCTTGGTAAGTGGTGTGGATAGCAATTCTCCCTAAATTAATTCTTAAATTCATTGCAACATCAACATGGATTTTAATAAAGCCCTCTATACAACCATAAAGGCTGGTACTGAAATTCAAGTGGTAAATGAAATTGAGTCCTTATCTCACTCTTCATACACATGCACATACACAGTCCAGGTGAAAGGAAGATAGCATGATCACAAAATAGCAAAAGAAGTAATTTTTAATGCTAATAAAAGTTACTGGGTTAATATGCAACGTATACAAATTAAGTCAACAGATAGCAAGGAGAGCACAGTGGTACCAATATCTGCACAGTTTGGTGCCTTGTCTCTACTAGAGGAAATGAAGATAGAACACACATTCAAGAAATGACACTTAAATATACAGAATAACTGGGATGCATGCTCTGGTAGAGCAACATCACCTACCACAACTAGAACCTCCATGTGTTTATAGCACAGAAGAAAGGAGCTAGTTAGTCTTGATAGAAGGTCTCTAAGTGAGTAGTCTCAAGCATCAGATGTCCAGGAGGAGGAAGATGCATTCATTAGTTTTGGCACACACTGACCAATTATTCATATATACTCTTACTTAGACTAGAGGAAGGCTTTGTCAATTCTTACCCTGTTCTGTATTCATTCATGGTGTGTTGTTATGCCAAATTATAAGTTGATGAGGTAAGTTGTATAATTTTTAAGATTTAAAACATGAAGAATAATTTGAGAGTCTACTTAATTTTTCCTTGATTTGTAATGCTTATTTAATTGATAGTTTTAGTATTTGTTATTTAGTAAAGGCTAACATTTGTCTCCGTAAAATTTCATCTTATTCTACACAAATTCTGCAGTTTCGTAAATTGCACATTATGACAGCTATTCACACCTGCATCAAGGGAAGGCAGAGACATCACAAATACCCACTCACTTGAATAATGATGTTTTCCATGTAAGTTTGGTCACTGCTTAGGAAAACTAAGTGTGTTGCCAGAAGCTTATGGGCTGGAGAATATCAAACATAGTTAGCCAGCACATACCTGCTTTAGGACCAGGAGTTCCTATATGAAACCTATCTATTTTCAAACACCAATATTTGGTGTGAAATGACTTGAAAGTTATACAATATTGCTTCCTCCAGCTTCAGGGTGCTGGGAAAATTGATCATTTGTCAAGGATTTTGCAACACTGAGTTAGGAATGTATTTACTGGAGACCATGAGTTCTTGCTGGGTTACTGAGTGCTCATCTAAGGTCTATGGCTGTTTCTAAGTATGCCATTATTGTCTGTTGAGGGTGTGCAGCTTGTTACCTGTAATTTGATGTCAGATGCATTAAGTGATGGAAATTGTGTATTTACCTGTCTACGTGTTACATATCTGACAACATGTCAAAACCAGTGCATGCAGATCTAGTCTTAGTGTTGAGAATATTTGCTGTCAGGCCAAGGTTTATCCCTCAACTTCAGGCTGCATCTTGTGTTTTGGATACTCTCCATCAGTTTGAAGTGTCTAAAACTTTTCTGAAATCTCCTAGTCCTACCTTTTAGAATGTTAAATGGATTTGTCCAAATGACATAATATTTTCAGGATAGTAAGGTAGCTTAAGCAGCAAACTAACCATGGAAGTTGATATTGACAGTTGTAAGTCAATAGTTATCCACTTCTATGGCATTCCTTATTCTAAAAAATCAATTAGAAGGTATCTTATACACAGTGAGTTGGTCCTTCATATACACACATAAAACTAGTTAGGTTTAATATTCAGCTGCTGAATCATTTTTTGTCTCTTAATGAGTTATATAGTGATTTACATAAATAGATGCCCAATATTAAGCCACTAAAACATTCCTTAGACAAATGCTAGACCATGAGAAAGGGAATTTTTTTAGTAAAATGTTTTACATAATAGTTGATGCTTGTGTATATGCTGGCTTTATAGCACATATAATCCATATTATTTATATTCTGTGCTCATATCGTAGTATACTATAGATAATAAACACACCAGCCCCTATAATAGAATGTACATTATAGATAAACTTGATATATGACAGAAGTGTTCATTATAGTAAAATGAATACTTAACAAAGCTTGACTATTAGAATTAACCAAAATATTTGCAGCTTCTCATTGTCTATTCCCCATTATCATCAACCAGACACCCTGGGGTCCTGAATTTGAAATTATTACTCCTTTCCTATCCCATAATAGTATTTTTATGTGTGCAAGCACACACACACACACACAGTACAAACAATCAGACTCTGAAAGATGTTAGATTTCCCAGACTGATTTGTTAGATTGAGTTCATTTTTGATGAGTGTCCTTAAGGATCATGGGATTCCACTTCCCCAAGACTCTAGAAAGCCACACTGTAACACAGTCCCCACTTCTTATTTAGCTCTAATTGTTCTTTCCTATCATTTTCTAAAAATCCAAGGTCTTCCACAGAGGAAATTGCTACTATCCAGAGTTGGGTTATTCAAAACACACATTTTTGTTCTCTTTCTCTCCATCCATAACCTATAAATTGCCCCCAACCTTGCTCCCACCCTGAGGAAACACATTGGTTCTGTGTCACTTCTTTGATCTACTTACCTGGGACAAAGGTCTTCAGAGTAAGTTCCTGAAGAGGTTTGTAGATACCAGATGAATTCTATATGTGGCAATGCACAAAGAATTTCTCATTCAAGGATTTCTAGTGGTCCCAAAGAAGTTCTTCTCAATAGCAGACCAAACTGAAGAAGAAGAAGATGATGAACATTAAACACCCAGGACTGAGCTACAAAACCAGCAAATATCTGATCAACCTGTAAGTGGTATGGAAGCCATGCCTTTGCAGACAACTCTATCATAAAGTTAGCTGATCCTTAGGACTGAGCTCAACTGAAGAACATCTTAGACAATGAGTTTCAGTACCTGTTTTTGTTTAAAAAGGAATGTACTCTAAGTTTAATTGCCAAGAATAAAATCAAGCAACAAGGATTTTAAAATGGCCTTTATCTTTTTGATTACTTGGGATGACAGGAGCTCAATTTTATATTTCATGTCACTTAACATAGACCTTGAGTTTTCTGATATTAACACTCAACCTCCATAGAGTTCTTAGGAAAATGAGCTGTATGTCATAACACAGGATCCCACAGTTACACACCCAGAAACATGTTCAACCCCTTATCACCTGCCTTGAAATGGATGAAGACTCTAAACTGTTGAGAGGCAAGACATATTCAAGTGCATCAAGGTAAAGCCCTTTGCTGAACCACCCTAGCAGGAAATTGTTGCTCCTTCACTGTGGGGGTCTAGAGATCAGGTTGGTTCACCTGCTTTAGCACAATTTCAACTTCTCTGGAGTCCTGCACCACTGGACTTCACACAGGACTGAAATGGACTGTCTACCTGATAATGGAAAATGACGATAGTGTTAAGTCTTGACAGTGCACTTTAAGACATTGTCAAAATAATGGCACGTTTTAAGTATATAGGAAGTTATGCATATTTGTGTAAAGATCGTCAACACAGTAAGTGTGGGCTGCACAGCTAACCTGTTAATAACACAATTTAAGAACATAACTGGTGAATCAGGGGTGGTGAGCCAAAGCCTACAGGAGGCAGGGGGGTGGGAAGGGAATTTGCAAAGGTAACTGACTGCACAGGTGGACATGAGGACTGCTGACCAAGACAGATGGGTCCTCACACACAACACATCTACTTCCACATTCAACAGGTTCTGGAAAGAAACCAACAAAGGCCTGGTTCTCAATTTGTTAGCAGAAGGAAAAGAACTTCATCCCCTGAAGACGCTGTTAGGGTGACCCCACCCCATGCTGAGCATCCTTTGTGATCTTCCTGACAAATAATGACTCTCCCTCTTTTATATGTTGATCCCATCCCACGTGCCCTATATCCTTTTCTATTTTAGGAGCCAGCTCTTTCAGCACCTAGAAATAGCAAACCCCAGATCTAGGCAGTGTGCAGCCTACAGAGTTGCACATGTGATTCGCTCTTATTTTTTTAATTAAAATACAGTTACATCATTTCCCTCCTCCCAACGTTTCAATCTCATGACCTACTTTCTTTTAAATTATTATTGGATAATTATTATTTTCACATATGTTTGAATAAATATATAAGCATACTTGAATTTGATTAGTGTTGCTTGTATGTATATGTTTTCAGAACTTAGCATTTGGAATTATACAGCCAGTTAGGAGTTTATATCTGGCATGATTAAGCCTCCCTCTCTCAGGAGTCATTAATTGCCTATAGTTATTCAATTAGGAGTGCAATCTTGTGAGATTTCCCCCATGCACATTGGTGTGTTAACTGATAGTGTCGTCTTTCGGTCTTGATTAGAGAATCATCTCTTTGTGATTTTATGAATGAAGCTTCTGGGTTCAGAAGACATACTCTCACAACATATGTCTTGGCTCTCTGGTTTTTAAACTCTTTTATCCCCTTTTCCATGATGCTCCCTGAGCCTTAGGTGTAGCAGTTGTGTTGGAGATGTGTGGGTTGTGGGTAGGTGGAACCCCACAGCGGATTGTTCTCTACATTGAAGCCAGTTGTGGCCAGATGTGACCAGTTGTGGCCTGTGTGGCTTTCTGCAATAGTCTCTGTCTACTGCAAAATTAAGTTCCCTTAAGGGTGAGGGACACACTCATCTGTGGGCATCAGAATTTAAAATGCAATTAGGATTTGTACAGTTTAGCAATTAGGAAGTCTTGCTGCCCTAGAAGAAGACTGGATTTCAGTTCCCAGCACCCAACTCTGGCAAGTCACCACTACCTGTAATTCCAGCTCTAGGGACTCTGACTGTCTCTTCTGAATTCCACAGTTACCTACACACACGGAGCATACACACAGAACCACTCACAGTACCCACAGAGACCAGAAGAGGGTGTTGAATCTCTTGGGACTGGGGTTACATGCAGTTGTGAGTCTCCAAAGGAAGGCTGGAATCCAATCTCTGGCCTTCTCCAAAAACAGAAACCCACCCAGCTATCTTTACTTCACCCTAAATAAAGATTTTTTCTTTTATTAAAATTTGAGTTTTTCATAAAATATACTCTGATGATTGTTTCCCCTCCCTCTACTTTTCCCAGTTTTTCCCCTCTTCCCATCCCATCTGGGTCTATCCCATTTCTAACTCTCATTAGAAAACAAATAGGCATCTAAAAGATCATAATAAAATAAAATATATTAAGTAAAAACAAATTGGAATAGGAAAAATGAACAAAGTGGAGGAAAATATTCCAAAAAAGGTACAAAAATAGATATACAGAGATATACTCATTTGCACACTCATAAATCACATCAAACAAAATCAGAAGCTGTAATAAATAAAGAACCTGTAGGGTAAAATAAATGAATGGAATAAAAATAAAATTTTAAAAAGAAAAGAAAAGCCTGACACAAAATCACAAGACAAGAAGCCTCCTGTGATGCCATTGACCATTGGCTTCGTTTTCTGTTGGCCATTTACTGCTGGGCTCACAGCCTACCCATGAGAGCAGTTTGTTTTACCAGGCAATGGTGGCACACACTCTTAATCCCAGCACTTGGGAGGTAGAGGCAGGTAGATCTCTGTGAGTTCAAGGCCAGCCTGGTGTACAGAGTGAGTTCCAGGACAGCCAGGGCTACACTGAGAAACCCTATCTCCAAAAACAAAAACAAAACAACAACAGCAAAAAAGTAGTTTGTTTCCCCAGGGAGACTCCCTAAATTTTCACTTGCAAATGGTTATCAATTGGAGACAAACTTCTGGACTAAGGATGAAGGCACGGATCCACTTCTCCTTTCAGTTCTAAGACCCCACCTGGTACGGACCCATGCACACCCTATGCAGGCTGCCTCAGTCTCTCTGTGTGAGTTCATAAGTGTGTTGGTCATGCTGTGTTTAAAAGGCTTTGTGTCATTGGTGTTCTCCACCAAGTTATTTTGTTGTTGTTTGGGTTGGTTTTTTTTGTTCTTGTTTTTGCTTTTCAGTTCAGAGACTCCTTAAAACTCCAAAGACTCTTAACTGAGTGCTCCTATTAAAAAAAAAATCAAGATACTTTCTTAAACATCTTTATTCCAAAAGGGCCTAAGGTGATTCTGTGTTGTGACAAGTTAAAGTCTAAAACAACCAGCACACCTTGCCTTAAATTGTCTAATGGGGAGCAGGTTACATTACTTGTTTACCCCTTCTGGGTCATGTATGGTGGTCCCCAGCATCTACTGTAAACAAACAAAAGCAGGAGGTGGAATTAAACACAAATATGCAATATTATATTTGCCCATGTGTGAATTTCATCATTATACTATCCAGAGATTCAAAAGCCTACAAAATAGAGATATGGTTCCTTTCCATATACATTGGAAAATTATCTTATCACAAAGTCAACTGCTTACTTCTTAAAGTAACATGTCACCTGCTAGGCTACATTGTGGGACTTGAAATTCTGTCCTAGTTAAGGTTTCCATTGCTGTGATGAAACACCGAGACCAAAAAGTAATTTTTAGGGGAAAGGATTCATTCTGCTTACACTTCTACATCGCTTTTTATCACTGAAGAAAGTCAGGGACAGGAACTCAAATAGGGCAGAATCCTGGAGGCAGGAACTGATGCAGAGGCCTTGGAGAGGTGCTGTTTACTAGCTTGCTTCCCTTCGCTTACTCAGCCTGCTTTCTTTTAGAACCCAGGACCAGCCCAGGGATGGTACCACCTACCACGTACTGGGCCTTCCTCCATTGACCACTAATTGAGAAAATACCTTACAGCTGGATCTCAGGGAGGCATTTTTCTCAACTGAGGCTCCTTCCTCGCTGATGACTCTTATCTTGTATCAAGCTGACACACAAAACCAGTCAGTACCGATCTCTTTATTACATTTCTGCTCCAAGAAAACCACAGAGGGTCCTGCAGTGCAGGACATGGAAGAAGAGGTCAAACCACCATCATTCTAATGGCTCACACTTGGGGCAATTTATCTACAAGATCACAACACTGGCTTAAGGGGGGTAGCTGTGCTCCTGGGGATGCACTCCCTTCCCCTGCTCCTCCTTCAGTTGCTCTGATGTACTGACCAGTATGTGTTTAGGTCTGGAACAGATGGTGTGGCCTCACCTCCAGAGCACACCCCAGCAAGGACGGGGGAGGAGACCCGAGCACAGCCAATTGTGCTTTTCCAGCTTGTACTTACTCTCTCCTGCTCTGTGTCCCTCTTTCCTCCTACCTGCTTTGTGTCCCTAGGGATCTAGTACCAGCTCAAAGACAAAGGCCTACAAAGGCTGCTTGTTCAGGTCCCACAACCCATAGGGACCAATCTTAGATAGTAGGTTCCTTGCCTGCCAAGTAGTAGTTTAACTTCTAAGAATAAATACACAATGACAAATATCCATTAAATAAGTTAAAAGTTTATCATAACTGGCTTTTCTCAATTTACTTTTTCATTTTAAATTTTAATTGGTGTTAAATTGATTCTATATTTACAGAATACATTGTAATGTATTGATATATGTATATGAATGCCAAAATAAGTGTTTTGTATCTATCTCCAAAACAAATTGTTGCTAATTAGTTTTGATAAAACA
The DNA here is from genome assembly GCA_025134845.1 of Neodon shergylaensis. Lineage (NCBI taxonomy): Eukaryota > Metazoa > Chordata > Mammalia > Rodentia > Cricetidae > Neodon > Neodon shergylaensis. The sequence continues at coordinate 697,242 of JABTXL010000959.1, forward strand.
ACAACATGGTTTTCATGATGTAAAAAAAATGTGCAATTTGGTTGTTTTCATCCAAGATACCTCTAAATAATATTCTTAAGGAACGTACAATGGAGGATTTTCATTGGGAAATTCTTTAAAATACTTTGATAGGAGGATCGTTCATGTTCTGACTGACCAGTTGCCTAAGGTATCCCCATCCAATAGATAATGAGGAACAAGAAATTAACTCTGACTTCAGCTTCCTCTCTGTGGACATTCTGTAATTTGGTCTTTAGCGGCAGTGCATACAATCCTCTTGCAATCTCCAGGCTCCGTTTTGCAAAGTCTGCCTGAGCAGTTTCCTTTGCTCTCAGAGTTGCCTTGGTTAGAAACTTCGTAAGACACCATGCAGATCAGACTCCTTCACAGAGTGTGATGAATCCAGAGCTCTGTAGTGGAGACATAATTGGATCATTTCAGGGGAGACAGCCCAGGATTCATAATCCCCAATCTTGTGGTCTCTGCCCAAATTGAGGAAAATCTACTTCAACAGGAAAATACGGCACCATCATTCTAAGCGCTTTGTGTGCACCACAGTGCTTCTGAGACTCCAACAGTTCCCAGATCTGGAAAGATTAGTGTCTTAGATAGTATGTTATGTAAGTTCAGAATTCTGACTGAACACCTTTTGAAGCCCTCTCAAAATACTTTATTCATTGATTTGTTCACCAAAGAAATGCCTACAACGCATTTGTCATGGCCAATACCTTCTACAGTGCTGATACATTGGATGGAGGTCTCAGCCCTCATGGACTCTTGTGAAAGATAAAACAAATAAGAAAAAGCACATATGTCCTACTGAGGTCATCTTCACAGACAAACATCAAGATCATGAGGGTTTGAATAATATTCTAGGTGGGACCTTCTGGACAGATGGTCCGAAAAGACCCATTTCAGGAGCTGATATACAAATAGCCTCAATCAAGGTCAGGACATAGCCTGTGGACTTCATGGGAGACATGTCTCTATGTTAGAAGGAATTAAACACACCAAAGACCAATGAGCAAATGAGAAAATGATCAGGAGGCAGAGTAGAAGACAGTGTCTGTCTCTCTTCGTGGGTGGAAACTTTAGGCTTAACTTTGAACAGTTTGAAAACCACCAAAGAGTTTGGAACATGGAAATAAAATATTCTGAACTGTCCCATTTCCTCCTCTCTGCCTGTTATTCTTTAAGAGAACTCAAAGTTTCATAGCAGATGGCCAGTCTCCTAGCCAGAAAACACTCTCCTACTTAATTTAGCACACAGATCTCTTTGTTCTCATCCCCTCTTATCTAGTGTCAGCACTGTACATTTTTTCAAGTAATTATTTTTGGATGTCTTCCTCTATTTCTCTTGCCTCTCCCTCTAGATGATAGCAGGGTGACTGCTGTATGTGGTTCTCTCATATTGGTAAAAGAGGAATTTGTGTGCCAAAACTCCCATTGTTTTTGAATATACAAACAAACTCCATATCCCTATTGCCTGTTTAGTCTCCTTGGCTGTTAATGAGACAAAGGTCAAGAAAAGAAAGTGGATGTAATATTGTCATCCTTTCCTCCTCCTCCTTCTCCTTCTCCTCCTCCTCCTTCTTCCTCTCTCTCTCTCTCTCTCTCTCTCTCTCTCTCTCTCTCTCTCTCTCCCTGGATCCCCAAATGACTACATGGATCAAAGTCCAAAACATTAACTATATTTTTCTTAGATAAGCGATATATTCTCTTCCGTGGCTCCATAAAATTTATGAGTTTACCTGATGTAGCATCTGGCACTTTATTCTCATATGCTGAGCTGAGCCTGGACCAGGATTACAAAACTCTGTTTACAAGGCTGTTAAAACCTGAGAGAATCAGTGCTGTTTCCACCAGGGCAGAATGAGCTACTTGCTCCAGACATGCAACTGATTATTTCTATGTGATGCCAGAATTTATCCTAATGGAATCTCCTGATACTGTGTCTCCACGAGCACTGATGGCTAATGTTGTGTTGATCAAAGCGTTATTGCTATGTTAGGCATTAACCACAACAAACTCCTGATGTAAAGTTGAGCAGATTCACTGGGACGGTGAAATGCTGCTTATGAGCCCGTGCTTAGGAGCAGAAGAGAAAACACCGAGATAGATGGAGGGAGTGGGAATTCCTCTGCAACATGCATGATTAACTGTCACCAGCTATAAACAGATCATAGCTCTGATTAATCACCCAGCAGACCCCACTTACCAACAGACCCAGAGCTAGTTCACTCTAGATGTCTTCCGGGAGATGAAAACCTCTATGTAGTTGAAGAGTAAGAAGAAAAATGTAAGAAATAAGTTCATAGACAAGCAGTAAAGCTTTTGAAAACTGGAGGGTAATCAAACCCGAAAGCACTTCTTGGGAACAGTATATTAAAATGAATGCGAGTGTGGGTGTGTGAATCCCAACCAATCCAGGTCAATTCACTTCAACAAGATTTCAGGTTTATATATTTCAAGCTTAAAAAGCAAACAGTGCGACAGTATCTCAAACTAGCACTCTAATGTAGAAAAAAAAGAATTCCTCTTTCATAAACACTTTACTGTATATCCATAGGAAAACACATGTTATAAATGCATGAGGCTTAAGTGCAGGGTCTAATGCAAGTTTTCCTGGACAACAGACATTGGAGGAATGAGCAGCTGGATGTTTAAGGATTTGGCCCTGTCGGTCTCCTTTTCATCATGCAAAGACCAGGTTCCCTCATTTGATGGATTTTATTCCCCAACCAGACCTCCTGACAGTTGCTGTCTACTGTGGAGCCGTGGTAGAGCATGGAGCATTTTTCATCATTTCTTTCGGACATGTAAAAATGTAACCCATACTTTTCTCAGTGTAAATATGGCTGCCTGCACAGGCCCTTCCCAAGACTTGACCCAACAACAGTCAACCAAGGATCAGGGAGGAGTGCTGTAAGCCCTATTCCACTCAGATAAAGTAGCTAATGACGGATTCTAGACACAGGGAAGTCAATGCCTTCAGTTGAGTGCCCACTGATGAGCACACTAGATTCCAATGGGTAGCTCCAAATCTGGTCCCACAGATGAACCTGGCAAAATTCAGCATTTCACAAAACCAAACAGCTTGAATGTGGGAAAGGAATTTGTAAGGAAGCAGGGATTGGGAGGACCAGGAAGTGTTGACTGGGCTGAGAGAGGAAGATAAGCTAAGCATTGGGGTATCTTAAAGGAAGTGAAGTGACGTGTGGTGATATTGCTCCTATCACGAACCATACATGAACCTAGAACCAGACACAAGAAAACATGTCTCAAAGAGCTGGTCAGGGTAGTTCAAATGACTCACAATACAAAGTAAGTTATCAGTGTATTCTTGAGTCCCTGTCAGGGGTTGAGAGTAGGGTCCAGTTGCTGAAGACACCGCACACATAGGGCACACCACTCAGATCACCAAAGCTGGATCTGACCTGAAAGCCTCTCTGCTGGGTTCCAGATTTCATGGTACCAGGAAATATTGTGCAAGCTGTGAAGTGAGAGAAGCAGTTAAACAATTCTTTCTACCCAGCTGCAACTACAACACATATTTCCAGTATGACAAGATATGCATTAAAGGCCAGACATGGCCTCATGTCAGTGGCAACCAATAACTGTCTAATTGCATTGAAGGCTCACTTAACAGGAGGGAAATCATGCCTGGTACTGGAAACCTAGCCAGCTTTGTGGGACTAGTGAGATCATGGACCATAGAAAAGACTCTATTACTGCCATTTTGCTAGACCAGCTTAGTTTCTTACTATATTCTAAATCTTATCTTTATGCGTATAGATAGGTGCAATTATCATCGATCACCAAAGAAGCCTCTCTTTACAGTTGTTAAAGACCATTTCAGAAAACCATAACTGGACACAATGCAGAGATAAACAGACTTGGGTAGCTAAGCCCAAATATTTAAATCACAGTTCATATATCTATGGAACAGGAAACATCAAGGAAGAGTATGAAAAAAGATTTTAAAAGCCAGAATATCAGGAAATCTGCTTGAAACATTTTTTTCTATAAACAAGATTGGCATAAATAAGACTGAAGCAACCAATGGAGACATTAACATGGAAGGGGGAAATTTCACAGGATCCCATCCCAAGACAAAGAACTACAAGTTACTACTGACTGTTGAAAGAATTCTCCCAGGGATGAGCCTCCTATTCGCTGTCAGTGCACAGCAGGCAGCTTTGAAATCATACAATAAAAATGAACTCTGCAGGCTCTCTCTCTCTTTCTCTCTGTGTGTGTCTCTCTCTGTCTCTCTCTCTGTCTCTCTGTGTGTATGTGTGTGTGTGTGTGTAGTTGGACTATTCATTGGGTCACCAGCTCACAAATAACAACACAGAGATTTACTGTTAGCTATGAAAGCTCAGCCTTAGCTTAGGCTTGTCTCACCAGCTCTTTTAACTTAAACTAACTGGCTTTTATTAATGTAAGAGAGGTATAAAAGAGGGTAACTAGGAGGGGATGGAGGAATGAAAGAGAAGTGATATAATTCCATTTTGATTAAGAACGTTTAACATACTAAGAAAACATATTGAATATTAACTTCTATCTATGAAAGAGAAAAACCAAATTTTTTAATTATATATAGTTTCATAAAAGCGTGTGTGTGTGTGTGTGTGTGTGTGTGTGTGTGAGAGAGAGAGAGAGAGAGAGAGAGAGAGAGAGAGAGAGAGAGAGAGAAAGCAGAATTAGATTGTCTAGGAAGACAAAGCAGGCTAACTGGAGTTTTGGAAAAAGAGAAGAGGTGGGTGTGATGGGAAATATGCTCAACACACAATATGTCCAAAAATGAAAGTTTAAAATAATTTATTAACGAAAACATTCATAATTATAGTCAAGAATAACTACATATATATTTCATAGGAAGATGTTTAAGCCTCCTCCTTTCACCATTATGTATCTTTGCCCACCAGCAACAGATGTTCCCACTGCATAGTCATATAATGTTTGATAAAGCAGCTGAGAGTTCAAGTTCCTTCAGGGGCCACGCAGGGTGCTCCTAAGCCCTGTTGTCTTTTGATGAAGCTACCTCTGCAGTAGGATGAATTTCTAAAGTAGTATTTAAAAAATATCACGGCAAAGCGGGTGGAGAGTATAATTCCAGAGCACAGATGTACAGACACAAGCTCGGAGATATCGGAAGCTTTCTGAAGAAGTCCTAGCTAACTGGAAGTGGGAAAAAGAAAAACAAAAAAGATGCATTCAAATCAGGGAGTCCAAGTTTAAGTTCTTCCTTTGTTTCTTGATGCCTACTGTGAACTAAATATGGGTGATTCCTTGAAATTCAGTGTTAAAGTCATTACCTCCACAGTGAAGGCAACAGGATGGCAAGCTGTCAGGGAGGAATTAGACCAAAGTATTTGAACCCCCAGGAAGGATGAATGCCTGAAGTATTTGAACCCCCAGGAAGAAAGGATGCCTGTAATCCCAACTACTTGGGAGGAGGAGACAGGAAGACTAGAAGTTAGAGAGCAACTTGGGGGTGGAGCCCTGTCTAAAAAAATGTTTGAAAAGGACTGGGGATATTGCTCAGTGGCAGAGTACTTACATAGCATGTCTGAGGTCCTAGGTTCCAGTTGGGGCACTGAGAGAGAAAAAAAGAAAAGGGAAAAAGAAAAGAAAAAGAGAAGGAAAAAGAAAAAGAGCTACAACTAGATTGTTATCTTGTCAAAGAGACAACAGAGAGCTCCTTGGCTATCTTCACTCCATGGGAGCAGAAAAGAAGACAACTGTCTGCAGCTCAGAAGTGGGTCTTCATCAGAACCCAGGCACACTGACATCCTGACCTTAGAACTATGTTCTGGCAGTATGGTATGATGAGTAATGACACAATACCCCTAAGGAGAAGGCTCATTCACCAGCCCCGAGCTTTGCAGATGAAGCCATTTTCCCCTGCCAGCTCCTCTGCATGTGAGCTAGCATGACCTCTGTCTCACGCCCACCTCAGATTCAGCCTGAGAAACCAGAATTGAAAGTGATCCTGCTCCTCCCAGTTAGGTGCTAGTTTAAGGTTGCCTCTTTCACCGCCGAGCTCTACTGAGATACAAAAAAATAGTTTGTTGTTCTGAGTTGACACTTTGCTGCTTGATTCAATCGAGAATTTTACAATTTCAGTTGGTCCTGCCTTGGGGTGAACTTTGCGTCAAAGAACCTGAATCATCAACTAAGACAACTAATAATTCCTGAGAGCTGACAGGTGAGGAGGGAACTGAAGAATAATACAGTAGGAGCTATGTAATCTAATTCTAGTTACTTTGAAGAATGAGAAATTTATGACCTACTTTTGGGAGGGAAAAAAAAACTAATTCTGTCTGAGGAAAGCAAATGAACACTAAGGGTTATAGCAGCTACTGTGGGCTAATATTTTATGTTTATCCTTGTAGAATACTTAGAAAATTTCACATTAAAAGTCTTTCATATTAATACACACATTGTGTGAGTTTATGAAAGCAAGATTAATAAGAAATCTATCATAAACATATGCCTGCGTATTCTGCATGTGATAATTTGTCTCATCGTATTGACTTTGCTTGAGTGAAATGAAACAAATCTTAAATCTGCTACTGAATCATTTGGGGAATTTGTCCAAGATTGCTAAGAGCATAAAGTCAGTGTGATGATAGCAGTGGTCCTTACAGACCAAGTAAACTGTCCTCTTGACAGCTGGTGAGAAGAAAGGGTAGTATCTGTGTTAGCTGAAGGTGTGGACACGGGAGACCAGATGTACCCACATGGCAGGTCAGCAAGGTCACTCTGCTCAGCTGGTGGCTCATATTAGTAGCATTAGAGAAAATATTTTGCTTCCTCAGAGGTACATTGAAAGTGTTTAATAAATTCCTTGGTTTCATTTCCTTAATCACTTAAACAGAATAGCCCACAGCGACCAAGAAAGAAATCAAAGCAATGAAGTGTGATTTCACTAAGATATGATTTGTTTGTAAAAGAATATTATCAGAGCAACGAATAAGAGTGTATTTGCTAAGACTCCATCCAACAAAGAACAGCATACAGAGTATATAAAGAACCCTAGAATTCAACAATGTAAAAACAGGCAATTGAAATCAGAATTGGGACTTGGGCAAAGAACTTGAATAGCCCATATATATATATATGTGTGTGTGTGTGTGTGTGTGTGTGTGTGTATAGACAGATGCTTATGTAGGGACTACAGGTGAAAATACCATGAGCTACTACCTCATACCCACCATGATGGCTATTATCTAAAACAGAAAATGACACGAGTCGGTAAGCTTAATACGAAACTAGAAGTCTTATGGCTTGTTGATGGGAGTCTAAAATAGTGCAGCCTTTCAAGAGACAGGAAAATGAAACGAAAAACTGAAACATGGAACTGCCATAGAGTCATACTGTTCCATTTCTGGGTGCCTAAACAGCCAAAATAATTGAACTCAAGAACACACCCTGCATGTGTACTCCATTGTCCATAACAGCATTATGCACAGCAACTTACAGGTAGAACAACTTTCATGTCATTAGTGAATGAATGGATTAACAATGTCCTTAAAATGAAATGAAGCATTGATGTATACAATATGGGTAGAATTTTAGAACGATTATGCTATATGAAGTAGATCCATCACAAATGGACAAATATCGAATGGTTTCACTTATATGAGATGCCTAGAGAAGCCAGGTTCATTGAGATGGACAGCATAATGTTGTTTCTAGGGGCCAAGAGGAGGAAAACCAAAGTATTAATAGTGTAGAGAGCTTGTGTTTGAGGTGATGTGAACGGACAGTAGTGATGATCGGTCACACAGCACTGCAAATGCTCCCAGCATACCAAGATGCCACTCAAACCATGACAACAGTAAGAGTGAGGACATGCACGTTCTACCACTATTTAAAGAAATCATTTAAACAAAATGAAATACACAGAGCTTCTTCAGGATGCTAAGAGACTTATATCCACCTTGTTTGTCCTTTAGCTTTTTGGGCTTCAGGGAATAATTCAAGGTTAGATTGTAGAATACGGGTTTCTTATTTCAATTATGAAGCAGTTTTACTATCCAGCTTTCAACAATGTGAACTTCACATAACCAAATGGAAGAAATGCAGCAGCAGAACCGAGAAAAAAAGAAAAGCAAAATAAGACAGGGGGACATTAAACATTTCAATTATAAAATTAGCTTTTGTTTGCGATTTATGCTTTCTCTTAGGACAATTATACTTAACAAAATCAATAAGTAAGACTACAAGGTAAAATGACAGATTTTTTTTAAAGTATCTGTGTGTCATCAGGCAAAATAACCCTACACAGCAGCTGTCCCTACTTGTAGACATGTCACTGGGCAAGTATTCTTTCTACTCAGTGGTTTAGTCCTTAAAGAATATGTAGAGTGAATATCAATTTTCTCTCCAAGTTACAAAAAAATAGAGAAAAGAAAATTGAAAAAAAAAAACATAAAAATAACTCAGCAATAAGTGCATGCCTGGAAATAATGGAGCTGTCATTAAAACTTGGCTCCTGTAAAATTGAAAGCCCCACATCCTCTCTGCTTCACCATACTTCTTACCAGACACGCTAAATTTACAAGAACCCTCCTCCAGTTGGTACCACTCCCAGATCTGATCCATCTCCTCCTCCTGACCCGCACAGAGGCAACGTGGAAACTTACATATGAGCATCGTCTCTGTATAAACATTTGTCGGCTTGCAGAAAGTACAGGAATGCAGCGCTTCTCATCTGCTGACAAAGGGTCCCACCAACCTAGCTTGGCAAGCCTCCATCTGAACTAGTGGATGTCAGTGTGTGCGCCTCATTGGATAAGATTGGCTCCTTTATAAAGATGTTTGAGGAATAGAGTTTGTCGGGACCTTGGAACCATCCACCTCTGGTCTCAAACCGCAAGTGGTTGTGTCTTTCACTCCCAACAAACAGCAAAAAGACAAGAGCAGCACAAGCACACATCCTCTGCCTTGCTGCTATCTCCGAATACTTTTGCCCCTTGCCTGGCCTTTGAAAGAGGCAGGTTGGAAAGCCTGGAAATTCAAAGCAATTGCTATACTACGGAAGATCAGCCAAGGTAGTAATAATTGAATGTCCCCGTGGTGTGCCAACACCTCCCCCAGGGAACCTGCCTCTCAAAATAGAGCTGCCGGTTCAGACAAGTTCTCTTCATACTAAAATAGTGCTATTTTTACCAGTTCTAGCAAGAGTGGCAGCTCTGCTGATTTAGCGTCAGCACAGACTGGGAGGATCCTTTGCTTTTGAAGTTGAAGGCTTGCATTCTGTTCATTGCTGCAAGGGTCTTTAATCACTAGATGTGCTGTGTAGCTTGTGTTTTCAATGTTTTGATGACATAAAAACACTTGAGTTCCTGCCCTGTAGCTGCCCAGAGATGAAAACTCCCAAGTTTTCTATTCACACAGACTTCGTCATTCTCTGTGGGCCCATCACATGGGAGAAGTTGGGAGTTCCCCTTGATGGTACTGTGGGGACATCTTAAATGCTCTGGGCTTTTGCATGCCATTGTTGCTCTTCCTTCCTGCCCATTTAAGAAAATTCCACTTTACATCTTTGCATTGTATTTCCTTTGCATCTGGTCAAGGTTTAGCTTTATATTTTAAACAAATGTATATGAATGATATGCCCAGTCAGAGTAGGCATTTTATACCCTCCTAGATCTGAATGGCATAAAAACTATGCAAAAAAAAAAAAGCCCACATAGTAGTAACTGAAAAAGAAAACAGGGATGATTTTCTTACAAGTCTTTCTCTCTCTGGTCCCTTCACATGATGGACTACAGGGCTTTTTGCAATATGAAGCATCTTGTCTCTGGGCTTTCTAGGATGCGAGGATATTGGGTACAACGATAATAAAATAACAAAAGCCAAGCATCCTCCACCTGTCACTACCAATTTCTAATTAAGCTCTTTGCCATAATCCCTCCCAGCAGATAATACCATGCCTGTCACTTTCCTCCCTGTCCTGTCACACACAGCTTGATTTATGAGGCCACTTCTGCTAAGTGAATGCTTGGTATAAAAGCACAGCAGAGCCAGTCAACCACAGGCACAGTGGCAGAGTGCATATGTCTCGGGCAGGAGCAACAGGACATACCCTCTGGGCACTGTCTATGTCCGTACCGAGTCCAAGCACACACCTTCACTGTTGTCACATTTACCTGTGTCACCGCACTTAAAGACCAGAGGTAGGTGTCTCCAAGTCTCCTCTGATGGCAGGTGCACAGCAAGCTGAGAATTCAGCTACCTGTGGAGGTGAGGTACTGAACCAAAATAACAACCCAGTGATGAGAAGTGATGGTGATGAGCTGAAAGTTCCCAGCTGCTCTCCCAGATGGAGGAAATCAACAAACATATAGGTGGCTATGCGGTTCAGGGGATGGGGTTGGGGAAATCTTTGTCCGGCTCCCTGCACCGATGCCCTCCTCTATCGCTCAGCACGTGCGTGGTGAATGCCAACACCACTCCCGGAATTGTGGGTTAACTGCAAAGAAAATATGACAAAGGTGTAGGAAAATAGTGGGAGAGAGAAAAGGAGAGGAGGAAAATAATGAGAGAAGGGAAAGGGCTGAAGGAAGAAGAAGGAAGAAGAAGCTGAGGGGTGGGGAGGAGAGAGATGAGAGCTTTTGTTAGAATGGGATTTAAAATGAGGAGAAACTAATTAGTAAAAAAAATAAACAAATCAAGTCCACATTTATAAAATTACAGCCTGGTAAGGTCGTATGTATTAGAGCTTCATGAAACTTACACTGAGGGAGAGAGATGGTAACAGGAGAGTAAGAGCAGGAAAGGTTAGCAGGAGAGCGTAAAGCATTTGATGAAGCAAAACCTCTCTCTCTCCCCTCTCTCTCAGTGTGTGTGTGTGTTTGTGTGTGTGTGTTTCCAGTACTGCAGTGGTCTGTCTAGAACCCAAATAATAGCAAAAGGGGTCTACCCTCACCCTGCTTCCACAGAAGTACTGCCCTTCTCAGTTGCCAAAGCATTTCAAGGGTTGCTTCACTCTGCCCTTTTTGAATTGTTATTTATGCAAAAGTGCTGTTTCATGATATGTCAAGCTACCGTATTTCAGACCTGGCTATAGAGAGATCAGCCTAGGGTCTGCAGAGCAGTGAGGATGTGATACAATGAGTGGCAGCTTTTGTTTGTGGCCGTCTCAGAAGGAAGGAGCTGTCACAAGGACAGACCTTTGATGAAAAGAACTCTGCTCTGCAACTGGGAGAACTGGCCACTGGATGATCCTTTCTGCCCACAAACTAGGCACTGAGTTTCCTGGACACATCTTGGAGTTAGGACTCCAGCACCTCAGATTCTATTTCTGTTCCTCCAACTTGGATCCAATAAAAGCAAATGCTCTTTATTTTTCTCTCCTTCATCTCCATGATCTCTAAGATCCTTTATACATTTAGTATAAAATAACACATACTTTATTTTCTGTACAAAACATATGTTAATAAATGTATATATGCACATACAAGTATATATATATGCATATATATTCACACACATGTATATACACTTCTTTTTCTCCAAATAAATCCCACTCTTCACATTTGCCGCCTCAGTGCCAGCCATTCGATGCCAGGTGTTCAGTCTTCATCCAACACATATTTCCCAAGAGCCTGCTTGATGCTAGGCACTGTGATTAGCTGCATGAAATTGAAATGAGTACAATCCAGAATGTGTGTTCCACGATGTCAAAGGCAGCACTCCGCATTTTGTTGTTCAAGGAGGTATCCTTTTTCCCCAAAATGTTCCTATCTGAAGCCTTTGTGCTTAAGGAGCTGTTTCTGTTTGGGGCCTTTTTGCCCAATGCATTATTAGAGTGACTCCAAAATTAAATACAAAATTCATGAATAGTTCATATACACTTCCAAATAATCTGAGGCAGGTATAGAATACTTTCAGGGTCAGTCATTGTATACTAGACCAGGACTGTTCGGTCCATCTTAAAGAACACTGAGCACTAGGAGAATTTGTTCATAAATTGACCGAGAGTGAAGGTGAGAGACCCGAGTCGTAGGCCATGTTCTTTTTTGTTTTAATTAATTTTTCTATTTATATTTTCTACATACCAATCATAGTTTTCCCTCCCTCCTCTTCCTGTCCCCTCCCCATATCCATACTCCTCCTCTATCTCCACACAGAAGGGGTAAGTGGAAAGGTCATGAAAAAAGCAGCAATATGGTTTGGGAAAGGTGACCTCAGAGAACAGTGCCTGTATAAACTCGTCATTAACCACACATTTACAAAATATGGGCAGCAGCATGGGCTGAGGGTGGAATGTTAGCCTCCTGAAGTCAAAAGCCATGTGCACAGGCCCAGGTGAAGTCAGTGGTTTGAACAAGACAGCCTTCTAGTCTCTGAAGAGTAGCCTTATCCACCATCATCCTAACCCACACAAGAAGCCTCATCTTCAATAAGGCCAGTGTAGGGTTAACAATGCACTGCTGGGTTCCCGAACCCCCACTGTCAAGGATTCCTAAAATCATAGGGTCAAGGTAGGGGGTTCATTTAAACTTCCTCTCAGCCTCAGTTCAACTCTACTTGGTGACATAAGAGTAAAAAAATCTCTTCTAGCTGCACAACTCATGAAGTTTCAGATTTTGGAGAGTTTCCGGTTTGAGATGCTTGTGCCTGGCTAAGCAGTGGGTTGTGGGAGGTGCTGAGTCCCAGATGGCAGGTGCTGGGAAGTGTGTGGAGGAAAAGTGGAGACTCTCACTTTCCAGGGAGTCGGGAGAAGATCCTGGGAAAGATGAGAAGAAATGAGGGACGATTTTCTGTTCCTCCCCCTCAGCACCATCTGGCCCAGCCTGCACTATTGCTGGCAATTCCCCACTCTGTCCCCACCAACTTCTCCCAGCAGCCTGCACTTGGCTCTGCTGAAACGGTGGCATGAAAGAAGCATAGGGTCTGCTGCCCATTGACCCCTGCAGAGTGCTACCCAATAGTCCTTGTTTACAACGGTACAGAAGCAGTGCTCCTTCGGTGGTGCAGAAGCGGTGCTCCTTCAGTGATGCAGAAGCAGTGCTCCTTCAGCAGAGACTGTGCCTCAGAGTTAGAATTTGGATATTTTGCTGCATTAGCAATATCTGACCAAACTCTCCTCACTCTGGGCAAGGAAGTAACGGCAGCTAACAGACCACATGGCTGGTGGTCATGGGGGTAACAGCCTGCATTGACTGTGGAGAAAGATCCAGCTCCTCCAGGGGTGCTGGAGGCTAGATGTCTCAGTGTGGGTTTCAGTTACATTCTCAACTGACAACTGGGGTCACTAGGACAAACATTTATCATAAGTTAAACAACGCCTGAACTAAATAGTTCCAAGGTTCATTGTAGAGGAACTATACCCCTGGGTGCTTAGCGGAGAGCTGAAATACAGCTACGTCAGCAGTGTCTCCAATGTCTCGTTGTTTTGTAGTTTATATTATGCCATGTAAGTCACCTTTTCTTTTCTTGAAAAGTGTTGAATAAACATGAAGATCAAGATATACAAGTCATGCTGACATAGTGACTTAGCCAACCCAGTTAGGGAGAACCCTGTGGTGGCCAATCCCAGAAGCCCAGGATGGCAAGCTGTCCACATAGCTTTATTAAAGGGTATTCTCCAGAGAAAAAGATCCATTAGGAAGTACATATAGAAAAAGAACTTTCTCTTAAGAAATGGATGAAAGAATTCTGGAGACCAGAAAGTGCAAGCACTGTAGGTTAAGGTATCATGCAGGAGACTCAACAGAGCCCATGATCTAGTTCAATCCAATCTACCTGCTGATGGAATTAATGTTCTGCTGGAGGAAATAAATTCTTCCTTTGATTCCAGCCTTTAGCTGTTTTTATATGGCACACCCACCTTCTAGAGGGCTTTACTGAAAGAAGCCTTTATGCATGAGAAACACCTAGTATAATGTTTAACCACCTATCGGGGCACCACCACCCAGTCAAGTCAACATATAAGATTAGCCACCAACATTCTAAAACCTGTACCTTTCTCTGGAAGAACCTGGAGACTATTGATCTTGCCATGCATGGTACTCAGCAAGCCGTGAAAGTAGAAGCTATGGTTGCATGTTGCTAAGGAAAGAGGGAATACAGGGTTCTCAATGAAGCATCGTCATAGAGAAATTTTAAGTCACCCATGATATGAGGCAGTAATAAGGTGTAATTAAGTTTAACTGTTGACCTTCAAAAGTAAAGTCCTAGAAGCTCAGCTTCAGCAAAAGTTTCTTCCCCACGCTGGCAAGTGTTGGAGGTGCTTTTCTTCCCTTCCCAGGAGCAAATGAACAGCAAACAGCAAAAGAACAGTAAGAAAAACAGGGCTGAGACGGGTTCCCTACTGTGTGAAGCTGAGAGCTGGGGTCCTCCCTAAGCTCTTCCCTTCTAAAATGTACATTTTCTACACCACTTCTAACTCCTAAGGAAAAGGAAGTTTTCTAGGGTCAGTCATCTCTGATGGCACATGTGTTCCTAGGTGCTACAGACTCTTTAGAATTCACAACTTTAGAGGTAAGGGCAGAATGGTTTCCCTGAGACACTTGGAATATGTTAAAACCTTCTCTCACTGAGATAAACTTCCTGTACTCTGTCTAGGTTGTGGTGACCTCCCATAACGTGTTTCCTGGGGCCACAATCTAGAACCTTCTCCTCTTGCATGGGGAGGACCCACTGAACGTAGACTGATTCTCCTGAACAACATAGCAGATGGGACCCCACACATACCCTACACATACTCGGAATGACTCCCTTAAGGTGCCTAGTCCTTTCTTGTTGTTTCAAGTGGTAGTTCCTAGTGAGCTAGTCTTTTTACACAGCTCAGGATTTGATGTGCATCTGTGTTTACTATGCATGTTGCCCAGGGTTCTACCCCCAAACACCACCAGCGTTAAATGAAAGCCACTATATGTGTCCATGTGTCTGCACACTACAGTATTCCAAGTATGGAAGACTATTTCTGGTAATGAATTTCCTTAAGACTTACAAGACCCTCAATGTATTATGTCAGCAATAAATAACTGTCTTTATAGCCCAAACACAATGAAGATCTCACTTATAGAAAGATTACTTATCCCGAGGCAAATAGCATGCCTTTCATGTTGGAGTGGAGTTTGCCAATGTAAGTTCATATTTCCAGGACCGCCACAAGCTGTAGGAAATGTCATCATTGCAGTTAAATTGATCTTCAGTGCCCTACCCAAGAACTAATGCTTTGGCCTTTGTGTTTACCTGTCTAGTGCATAAAGTCACCCGGTTCTGCTCAGGCAAAACTGACTCATTTCCCAAGAACAAAATAAGTTTACAGTTTCTCCTGAACTACAGATCAAAAAGTGACATCGTGTATTTACAGCGTGTCGTGTACTGTTATTCTCGGCCATGTTTTGAAGCTTTAAAAAAACCCTCAGAACATCAACAGTGAGCCAGACAGGTGTCAACAAGATTCTGAACCCTCCTTCCACAAAAGGGATGCAGATTCTGACTTCAGACATGGAAGGCAAATGGTGGGCATTGTAAGAGAGCAAGGGACTGCTCACAAAGACCGTCTTCCTAAGTTACACTTGGAGAACCTCTTCAGAATGTCCGAGATTCCAATGCTTCCAGGGGATTCATATTAGTTTTTCACTCTGTGTCTACAGGTGATGAGCTCCAAGGACCCCAAATGATGCTAAGGCCCAGGGATGCTAAAGTGTCTCCCTTAAAGTGTACAGATCTGAAAGTTAAATGTGTATTGAACAGTGAGTCTTGAGGTGGATGCCTTAAAGCATGGTTGTCACTCATAGAGCAGAGCCCTAGACCACATAGGATGACTAGCTGATCAGGCAGATGAGCTGCAGGAAGGTCCAGCAGCAAATATCTCTTTACAGCATTTTTCTGTGTATTATCTGCTCAAATAAAAGAATAACAATTGGTCATTTCTATTTTTAAAAGTTGTAATAACTGATCTGGGGTATACCTCAGTGGTAAAGTGTATACTAATCATATGTGAGTTCATTCCCCAGAATCTAAAGAGGTAAAATGATACAGTAGGAAAAAAAAAAACTAAAGAGGCAGAGAATCTCAGTTATTTACTCTTTTACTCCTAAGTTTATCAGAAGATGTCAGATCAGGGATGGGTAAAGGGAAGCCCCAAAACTCAATCCAATCCAGCCACCTGCTTTCATGGCCTTTAAGAAGACAAACACAAACTTACATTTTTAAATAATACAAATATTTCATAAGTAAGATTCCACCAGAAGAGAAGAGATCCAGTTCATGTACATTGGCAGGGCTTGCAATGACAGAAAAGTGAGCAGTTGCTAGAGATCGTAACCCCAAATCCCAAACTATTTGCAACTGGCAGCGATCATCATTGCCAACTCAACTGGATTTACAGCTCCTCTAGCATGTCACCGGGTTTCCAGAGAGGACTGATTGAGGACAGGAGAGAAACAGTGAATGTAGGTGGAATAATCCCTGTGGTCCCAGACTGAATAAACAAAAGGGAAAACATTAGGAAAGCAGCAAAACAGGTGACTTCCTGACTTGCAGATGGCGAGCTGAGCTGCATCACGCCTTCACCACCATAGGTGACAAGGTGGTACTGCTTTGACCTCCATATGGATTACAGCCTCACACTGTGAGCGGTAGTAAACCCCTTACTTCCTTGGGTGTGTTTTGACAGGTAGTTTGTCACAGTAATTAGAAAAGCAACTAAAACACTGACCTTGACTTGCCAAAAAGAAGTGCCACCACTTTGCTAATGACTCTAAGAGGCATGCCATGGTGGCAGTGGGGAGCAGAGGAGCTCACATTCTGTTTCTAAGTCCATGCAGGAACTTGGGAAATTGCTCTGAATACTTCATTTTTCAAATGGTCTCCAATGTAACTGAGATAAACAGTCTTACATCCTGGCAAATATCACCTCCTCTTCCTTCCTATGATATTTGCATCATTTAGTTTTTCCAAACAGGCTGATCTTCGTAGACAGTGAAATCCCACACGCGTCATGCATGCTCAGCTTCATCTACAGCATCTTTTTCATGAAGAGTCTGACACCTTAGGAAGGGTGTGTAAGCTTGGAAGATTTAGAGATTTATGAATATGGCTGGAGAGATAGTTCTAAGGCCAGTAACCAATCCCTGACTGTTTGAGCTGCTTCCCAGCTCTGCTCATAACACAGAGTGAGTGGCCGGCTCCTAGCAACAGTCTCAGGTTCTGAGAAGTTATTTAGAGATTCAGATCAAGAGCATGGTGTATCATGCTACACAACAGATTATGCAATTTGGTGACACATTCAACATGCAACACAACATATATTTTTTCATCTTATATATCCATGTACTAA
This sequence comes from Neodon shergylaensis, assembly GCA_025134845.1. NCBI lineage: Eukaryota > Metazoa > Chordata > Mammalia > Rodentia > Cricetidae > Neodon > Neodon shergylaensis. The sequence goes on from JABTXL010000959.1 coordinate 714,559, forward strand.
TTAATGCACAGCACAGCTCCTTAGAATTTCATAAGACTGCAACTAGGGTGTGAGCTGGGCCTGGTGTGTGTCTTCTAAACCTTAGAGCTTTGTGCCACGTACCTATAGCAGTTGGTTAAATCGCTTCCTTATGACTTGATCACAGTATTTATAAGGTCAGCAAAACAGAAGTTACTCCCTGTTAACTATCTTTTAAAAAGTTAATTAGGTGATGGCTAACAAGAATACTTACCATTTAACATAAAATCAACTGACTGGGGCCTTACATCTGAAAATGTCTTCTACTTTTTGGCCCTGCATGTGAGTTAAAAATACAGTACAAGGGGACTGGAGTGATGGCTCAGTGGTTAAGAGCACTGACGGCTCTTCTAGAGGACCCATGTTCAATACCTAGCACCAACATGGCAGTTGGCAACTGTCTGTAACTCCAAGATCTAGCACCCTCACACAAGCATACATGCAGGCAAAACACAAAATAAAAATAAATTTTAAAAATATATTCAGTACACTTATGACTCTATCACACTAGCTGTAGAAATTAAAGATTTTTAAAACTAAACAAGCTCAGGAAAATTCTAACTTTCTGTCTCTTCACTAAAACCAAGATGATCATGAGGAAGGAATGTAGTAGCACTTTGGCATCAGCACAGAAAGCATTGAGACCACAGGCGATCAGAAGGAACTAGCCTTTGTAGACAGTACTTCCGTTCCCAGTGGCTTCTCACCCAAACGATGAACCAGCTGAAGTCCTTACATTCCCATCACTCGTGACTCTATGTCTAATGCACTGTGGATGTGACCATTTCTGTTTTCAGCCCTTCATCTCAATAATAGTGTGTAATTTCAATACCCTATATTCTCTAATAAACACATCACCTGGGAAAACACTAAATAAACAAGAGAAATAAATAACACCATCTATCAAATGGACCTAACAGATAGCTACAGAATATGTCATGCAAATACCAAAGAATACACACTGTACTTAGGAGCTCCGTGGAAGTTGCTCCAAAATCAATCACATACTAAGATACAAAACAAATCGTAGCAAATATGGAAAATTTATGATAAATTCATGTATCTTGTTGGACTACAATGTTCTAAAGATCAAAAGAAAGGAATTCAAGAAAATCTCTAGTAATTAATTACAAAAATTCATGGAATTAAACAACACACTACTAAATAATGGCTATGTCAAAGAAAAATTCAAAAGAAATTTCTTTTCATTCCTGGGAGTAAATGAAAGTCAAAACACAACACAGACACAGACACATACACACACATGTACACACATACACACACACACAAACCATCTTGGATATCTCAAAAGCAGGCATAAGAGGGAAATTTATAACTCTATGAACTTATATCAAAATATCAAAATGAGCACAAATAAATGACTTCATGATACAACTAAAAACTTTGGAAAAAATAAGAATAAACCAAGTCTAATTCAATACATGGTAAAAATGATAAAACTCAGAGTACACATTGATGTAAGAGAAACACAGAAAACAATACAAAGAATCAACAAATCTACGAACTGGTTATTTGAAAAGATTGAGAAGAAGGACACACTATGTCCAGATAACAAAAAAAGGAGGAGGAGACCTGGTGCTGGTCATTCAGTCAGTCAGTCATTTATCTATCTGTTGTCAGTTTGACGCAGCTAGGAGCATCTGACAAGAGGAAATCACAACTGTGGAATTGCTCTCATCAGAAAGCTCTGAAGGCAAGCCTGTGGGCTATTTTCTTAATTGATAATTGATCAGAAAGTGCCCAACCCATTGTGCACGGTACCATGGATGGGCAAGTGGTTCATTAGTGTACACAAAGGAAACAGAGCAATCCAGGAGGAACAAGGCAGTGAGCATTCCTCCACGGCCTCTGCTTCTAGTCCTGTCTCCAGATTTTTTCCATGAGACCCTCTGGCCCTGACTTTTCTCCATGATGAACTAGACCTATACTAAAATAAATGCTCTCAAGTTGCTTTTGGTCATGATGTTTTATCGCAGCAATGGTAACCAAACTAAGATAAGACCCAATTTAAAAGAATTTGAGATGCATGGGAAAACACATTGTAGCACATTAAAGAAATTCAAAATATTATAAAGGAACTTTACAAACCTGTATTCAATCAAGTAAAAAGCCCATACAAAATCAACAAATTTCCAGATTCACCCAAACCAATGAAGTTAAGCCAAAAAAGAGATAAATAATTTAAGCAAACTTGTAGCAAATAATGAGGTTAAAACAGTACTAAAAAGTTTTCTGACTGAAAAAAAGCTCAGGTCAGGTCCACACAAATGCACAGAAGCTAAGTTTTAAAGATGATCTACAGCCAAACTTCTTAAAGCATTAAAAAATATAGAAGTCAAAAGAACTTGCCTTTCCATGAAGCTAGTAGTCTAATAAAAAAAACTACTAGATTATCACACACACACAAACACCCACACACACACAATTATAGGCCAATATCCCTAAACAAAAGGTAAACAAAAGTGATAACAAACATTGAAGGAATTAACATACTAGCATACACAATTTCAAGTTATATTACAGAGTTAAAATAATCAAAACATGCATGCAGATCAATGGAACAAAAGAAAAGGCTCAAAAATGACTGCATTTAATTACAGCCATCTGATATTTGACAAAAATGCCAAAAATACAACAGTGGAGAAATGACAGCATCTTCAACAAGTAGAATGATGGAAACTAGATGCCCACACTTGGAAGAATAAAACTAAACCTGTATCTATCATCCTGCACAGAAATCAACTCCAGATGTATCAAAGACCTCAATTTGAAAATATAGATCACAGTTCTGAACAGAGTGTTCTCAAACAAAGAAATAAAACTGGTTAAGAAATAGCTGAAGCCGGGCGGTGGTGGCTCATGCCTTTAATCCCAGCACTCGGGAGGCAGAGGCAGGCACATCTCTGTGAGTTCGAGACCAGCCTGGTCTACAAGAGCTAGTTCCAGGACAGGCTCCAAAGCCACAGAGAAACCCTGTCTCAAAAAATCAAAAAAAAAAAAAAAAGGTTTCCATCGTCCTTAGCAGTTAAGGAAATGCAAACTGAAACTACTTAGAGATTTCATCTTGCTACAATCAGAATGACTAAGATCAAAGAAACAACAGACAACAAATGCTGGCATAGTCGTAGAGAAAGGGGAATATTAACTCATTGTTGGTGGGATTATAAACTGGTGCAGTCACTGGGGACATCAACATGGAAAATTCTCAACAAGCTGAAAGAAAATTTATCACATGAGCCAGATCTTACACCCTTGACATTTGTGAAAAAGACAAGATATCCTGTTCTAGAGATATCAGCCATATCCACTATCTCTCTCTTCACAATAGCCAGAAAACTGAAACAACTTAAATGTCCTTCAGCTAATAAATGGATATCAAAAATGCTGTGCATGTACACAATGGAATGCTATCCATTTATAAATAAAACTGAAATCATGAGATTTGCATGGATGGAACTGGGAAATATTAGACTAAGTGAGGTGACCCATACTCAGAAACACAATCACTGTCAACCTCTTGTCAATCTTAGTGACAAATCTTTAGATTTGAGGATGTAGCCTGCAGTAGCCAAAGAAGCCTAGAAAGTAAAAATGGACTACGTGGGAGAGAGAGAAGGAACTCTAGAAGGGAGGGTAGGTAGGGCACAATTGCTGTGGTAGTGAAAATGGGGAAGATGTGGGGGATTTTAACTAGGCAGGAACAGAGGAGAGTAACATAGAGGGAGAAAGGAGGTATAAACAACACTAAGTATATTGGAAAATACTGTAGGGGGACGCATTATTTTATAATCTCATCTAAGCACAGACACACACACATACACACACACACACACACTCATAATGGATTTATGCCACAGGAGGTGACAATTTTCCCTTACCAAGAGCCATAAACTATTTAACAAAAACCAGTGCCAATCATGAAAAACTTCTTTGGAGTCACTGGTCATTGTAGCCTAAAGACTCCCAAAACAATATAAATCATTACTTTCATACTTGGTTGCCTCCCAGAGCTTGAACGTAAGACCCTATTGCTAACTTGATATGTCATGTTTTGTTGATATCCATAGGAAGCCTGCCATTTTCTAAATAGAAATGGAGGAGAGGATTGGGAGAGGCAGAAGAAGGGTAGGGGAGGGACTGGAAGGAAAGGATGGGAAACTGGTCAAAATACATTTTGGACGTAGGAGTTAGAGATATTGTGCTTCAACTGACCTTGAAGTCTCCTTCTTGAGCATTACCTGTCATGTGATCAGTAGATGCTATGCAAGCTGCCATGGGGGAAAAGCAGTCAGTAGTGATGCCCAGCTGTAAAGCTTATAAATCACAATTTCTGGTCTAGACAGATATCCCCAATAGTGCAGTAGAGGCTCCTTTATCTTGGGGTAACCAATAATTGCCTAGTTGGACTTGTGACCTACTCAATGGGAGGTACTGCAAGTTCATGTCTAGAACTGCAAGCCTAGACAACTATCCAAGGTTAGAGAAGTCATAAATTCTAAAAAAGAGCCTACTTCTTCCATTTTCATAACCCAATGTAATTTCCAACTGCATTCTAAGTACTCCTCCTTATAACACAGAAATAAGTGACACTCTCACACCTCATCGACAAAACTTCTTGCTGCAAAAGACTATTAAAAGGATTCACAACTAATCAAACTGTAAAAAATAATGATCATGGGGTATCCAGCTCCTTGATACATCCACAACAGAGCCCTCAGGTGTGGTAGCAGGGAAGAAAGGGTTTGGGTTGATGGGGAACCTCCTCCAGCCAATGGCCTTTGAGAGGCTGGACCAGGTTGAGGCGTGGCTTTTGGGTACCAAAAAGCTGCAGTCCTGCTCTGCTTGGCCTCTTCTTCTTGTGAGCCGCAGCCAGATGTTGAACCCCATTCCCATCACCCCGCTGTGATCTGTGAGTTCCCTTTTAATAAAGAAAAATCTTAGGATACTCTATTCGAAATTAGATTGGGACTGTTTGACTCGCATCCACCCCATTTGATGTGTCCTGCATCATGAGAAGATTCTAAAAGCCAGAAGACCAGGATACCTGCTGCAAGATAGTTTCTTCTAGGCAGGACAAGAAATCCACATCCATGAAATCTCAGCAGTATGACTGTATAAACAAGACCAGTTACAGTAACAGCTGACATGCCAAGGCTTATGAGGGCAAATTTACAGGACTACAACCCTAGATGAAGAGTTACAGGCAATCAGCGGCTGCTGAGACAGGGAGAATCAGCTTTCTCCAAGGATTGGCTCTCTGATAGGTTATCCAATCCAAAGTGATCAACCTTAAATATGTGTATATAAGAGTAACACTAAAGAGACTCAGTATGATTTGTGTGTGTGTGTGTAACAATAATAATTAAAGAAGTCATGATTTGAAAGAAAAACAAAGCCACTGGGCTTGCTCCTTTGGAGTAGCAAAGGGGAGGGATAATGACAGGAAACTCCTGTTCCACAGAATGCTATCTGCAATGCAGCTTCATCCGGACTATTCTTTCCTTTCATTATAATGACTAAGTGATTTGTTCTCTGCATTTTAAACCACTAAATGAGCAAAACCCACCTTAGATTTTAGAGCTAGAAAAGGAGAGGTATGCCCATGATAACAGGGAAAATGCAAAGCCCTAGGCTGCAATCACTAACTCCAGCATACTTGTGGTGCATGCAGAGAGTCTGCAGAGCCAGGTAGCTACGCTCCTTCTGAATCTTTTCTACATGAGTGCTGCTGATGGAGAATGTGTTCCAGGAAATATTTCTCAGGGTGCTAATTGCCAACAGCTGTAATGCATCCAGGCACACACTGAAGAGTTTGAGTCAGCCTGCAGCATGTTGTCAAAGATCTGGAAACCTTTATAACTTCTCTTTTCGTTTGTTTCTCACCTGTTTCCATACTATTTATTAGGGACAGGGTTGGGGCATAGGCAGAACCACTCTACCACATAAATCCTGCTTCTCCACATGTCTCACTTTTCTTACTGTGATAAGATACCATGACCAAGTCAACTTAAAGAAGAGTTTATTTGGGGCTTACAGAGGGTTAGAGCTCATGATTATCATGGCCGGGTATGCTAGCAGACAGGCAGGCATGGTGCTGGAGCAGTAGCTGGGAGCTGATAACTTGATCCACAAGTGGGAGGCAGAGTACTAACTTGGAATGGGGCAAGTCTTGAAACCCCAAAGGCCACCTCCAGTGACATACTAACAAAGCCACACCTCCTAATCCTAGACAGTTCAACAACCTGGGGACCAAGTATTAAAACTTATGAGCCTGTTGGAGCCATTCTGAGGCAATCACACCATATTCACCTTTTGTGGTCAAAGTAACAAAGTCATTTCCAATAGGGTCTGTTATGTGCAGAGAAGTCATGGCTGGGCTTCTTGTTGCTCTAGCCTGTGTGATTTTCTTTCTCCTATCAATTTTCTCACATGCTTAACAGAATCAATAAATCAGCTTGGGTGAGGATTTTTTAACAAATGGACAAGCGAAGGGGGAAGGTTATGTGGTACTCCCCAGGCTCCCAACCTCAGGCATGAGACCAACAGACAGCCTTTAGACACATAACACTTCCAGAGAGGACCAGAACCAGAAACCTGATTTCCCCTGGTATTCTCTCTGGACCTGCTGGTCCAGAACTTCTAGCTAACAGTGATTTATCTTTGCTCCAATTTCTACTGTCTTCCATTTGAAGACGCCCGCCCCAGGAGGCTTGGATTTCCTGTGGAGGATACGCCTAGAGCTGCAGTGACAAATAGGGTACTTACTTCTTTCCAAGGGGCTTATGTTTACACTGTAAGAAATAACTTTTTCAAAGAAGAGAATAAATCACGAGCACATTTTAGTCATCTCTGTTGACTGTAGGTGTCAACAATGTGTGATTGAGGACCTTGTTTTCTCCCAGCCTGTTATGCTTCCTCCAGCCTTCCCCCAAAGCCTCCTTGGGGTTTGATTAGCCTGTGTGTGATCATTTCAAATTACATCATGTCAAAGGCGGGCACCAGGAAGCACTGGTTTTTCTCACATAGAACTTTAAGCCACTTAAAGAGCTGGGCAGGAATCTATGAAGCCAAAGCTGCCTCAGTGACTTTCTAGCTGCTCCAGCCCCTTGCCTTCTGGTGTCCTCTTTGTCTGTGTCCTCATCTTCCTTTCACAGCTCCCAGACCTTCATGGTCTTAGAAACAAAGGACCTCAAGGTTTGCTGATTGGTTTTCTTATGGTGGAAAAAGTAAATGGAGATAGGTTAATTCAACAAATCTTTACCCAAGTCTTTTTTAATAACCATAGATGTTCATGGGCATGTACAAGTTTTGGGATATTTTGAGAGCCTAGAATAGTGTTTAACTCATGCTGATATGAGAAATCATTGCCCATGGTGTTAGCCTTGCACTGCCTGTACAATTCACATTTGAATTGGGTCATGGGGAAATGTGACAAAATGTCCTGAGCATTCATCTACATATAAATATTATATCTCTATATAAATATATAGAGACTATACATATATATCATATGTATGTGTGTTTATATAAAGAGGTATGTGTTAGCCAGGCTGTGGTGGCACACGCCTTTAATCCCAGCATGTGGGAGGCAGAGGCAGGAGGATTGCTGAGTTCGAGACCAGCCTGGTCTACAAAAGCTAGTTACAGGACAGGCTCCAACAAACTACAGCGAAACCCTGTCTCGAAAAAAAAGGGGGGGGGGGATTATGTGTTTTTTTCAATGGCTCATTCTTTTCTAAGGGTGACCTAATCCAAAATACACTAGTCTCAGGAGAGCTGCACACTGTCCTGCTGTCACAATTCTTTCTTGTTAGGGTGACTTCTTTTTCTTTTCTTATGATCTTTAACCACTTGAGTGAAGCCTATTGGCATTTAACAGCCTTTCTTAAATCTACTATATTAAGTCTCATCACCAAAAATTCCACTTTTATAGAAACTTCTAAAATGATATTTGACCAATGTAGACAATTGTACTCAGCAATGTAGACAAACAAAATTAATCATCTCAGTTCCGGAAGAAGGCCAGTGTGGGAGAGTTAGATTCTAAATTTTTTTCCACATTTTCTTCAGGAGAACTTCCAAATTCAACAAGTCCTTGACTGTTTCTTATTGTTGCTGCTGTTATTTATTGTCATTCTTACAACAAAATGCCTGAAAGCTAAACATTTTCTAAAGAAAGGTTATTCACATTTATTTATCTGACAATGTAGAGGCTCGAAATCCAGAGTTGGACACCCCCATGTGTTCATGCTATGATGAAGGCCTCCTGGGGTGCATGAGCCATATCCCTGTAGTAGCAGATGTGAGAGGAAGATCTCACACAGAGGGACAGGAAGCCAGAAAGCAAGGTGAATGAGTTAGATCTTTTCCATAATCTGTGCTTGAAATAAATATCCCTTAGGACAGCAGAGGCCTCCATGATCTAATCACTGCTCTCTAATCCCTGACTCCCAAAGGCTTCACCACCTTTTGATAATGCCAAGGTAAACACTCTGCCTCCAATCTGTAAACCAGGGGGAACAAGTACATCCAAATCAAGGCACTCCAGGACACTCATTCCTCACATCCGGCCCCCTTCCCAAGATTTTCATGCTATATTGATACATCAGCCAGCATCAAATGATGATCATTCCCCAAAGGAACTTTGTTTCCTCCCGCTTACTGGAGATTTTCCATCACAACCCCAACATCTCCACCTTGTCTTATAACTTCCCCTCATCAGTCAGGACCTTAAATTATGAACCCCAAATACTGTCCTGGGGCATTTTTCACTTTATCCAAGGGATCCATTTAGGAAATTTATTCATTTAGACTTTCTGACTGCTCCCTGCATCAAGATGAACCAAGGATGAGCAGAGGATTAAAAGGCCAAATACAAAAAAAAAAATGTGTTAAGGTGATGAACTCAGGCACCACTGGGAGATAGGAAATGAAAAGGAACCAGGAACAAAAGGTAAAAGTTAAAAGAATGAATTTGCATCACCAGAGTATAGATAAGAAGGAGGAAAGGACCTGTACTGTATTCCAAAAACTAACACATTGCTTTTTCTAGTCTCACCCCAGGACACTGCAGTGGTCTTGTTATCCAGTTTTAAGTCCAAAGAAGCAAAATCAAGAAAATATCTCTCTCTAGAAGAGAAGGGCAAGGAACTTTCTACAGTCTCCAGAGTCTCTAATATAAAATCATATACAAGATAAAAATATCAGTGAAAGGTAAGAAAAATTATGATTTGCAAAAGCAAATAGGGAAATTTCCTAAAAACTCAAACTATTTTTTAATCAGCTGCCTACTGAGTTGTTTGTACTTTCCCCCAATATTATCATCTGTACTTTCTTTGACCCCTTCTTCCTACAGTTTCCAAATATTTTCTTTTTCATTCTTTTTTTTCTTTTGAGATGGGGTCTCATGTGGTCTAAACTGACCTTAACTCTCTAAGGATGGGGAATTCCTGATCTTCCTGCCTTCACCTTCCAGGGATTAGATTCACAGGCCTAAACCACCATGACTAGTGATATTTTCTGTCAAAGAAATAGAAATATAATTCTTTATAGCTTAATGATCAAATTTGTTTCTATCATCGGTAGCTTAGAAAAGTGTCTTTCTTCTTTACAATTCAATTAAAAATCAGTACTATATAATTTTTTAAGGTCTAGAGTTGTAGGAGATATTTGATCATGTTTCTTTGAAAGAGAGACTATAAACTTGCAGAGATTTTGGAGTTTTCACACAGGGGTGAATGTTAGATTCTCGTAGAAGTATAAATGATTGGTACTTTTGACTCCACATTCATTGATTTTTCTATACCAGATGTGATAGGATACTTGAGCCGAACTATCCTTTATCCCTATAGTTGCTGTGCCTGGAAGTGTAAGACTGTTCAAGCGCCCTTCCTTAGAGATTACCTCATACCTAGAAACTAACAGTAAGTGGACAGCATACGAAAACCAACTGAAAAAAAAAAAGAAACGCACCTTTTAAAACCAAATACACCTCTCACTCACACTCTCACTGCACCCTATATGACCTGCTGCTCCTTGGATGTCTTGACAAGAGTCAAGGAGTGAGCAAGGGAAAACCAAGAGCAAAATGGAAAATCTCTTTGTCAACAGAGATGCAAACAACTGTTTTACTAATTTTAAAGAATGTACAACTTACTGAACAAACTGCTAGCGCCTCCTCAGAATGTTGTCAAAGTCTGTGTAGGAAGGACTCAAAGGCCAAGTCAACTGGAACATCAAAGCCAAACCTTGATGATTCTCTTTCTCCAGCTCTGGATGAGCTGAAAAGGTACCTTCATAGAATTTACTATTCTAGTCATTGTTTAAATATAATTCAGTGACATTAAGTGTATTCATATTGTCAAGTAACTATCCCTAACAACCATTTCCAGAATTTTTCATCCTGGTTATTAGAAGTCTTCACCCATTAAGCAATAATTACCCATCCTTCATTTCCATATGTCCTTAGCCACCCCTGCTCTTCTTGTCTCTTAGACTTAACTGTTTTAGGAATTTTCTATGAATGGAACTTGTGCTTATGACTTTGGCCTATTTGATGTACTTGTTAAGTTTCATCCATGGTGTAACTTGTGTCAGCAGTTTAAATAAAATGCTAATTGGCCAGTAGCCAAGCAGAAAGTATAGACGGGACAACCAGAGAGGAAGTAGAGGCAGGTCAAGGAGAACAGGAGAATTCCGGGAATAGGAAAGCTTATTCTTTAGTCCTAACCCAGCCACAGAAGAAGCAAGATGTGATTGGCCCCCTGAAAAGGGTACTGAGCCACATGGCTAACATAGACAAGAATAATGAGCTAATATAAATTATAAGAGTTAATAAAAAGCCTGAGCTAATGGGCCAATCAGTTTATCAGTTTATCATTAATCTAGACCTCTATGTGATTTCTTTGGGACCTAACAATTGTGGGAACTGGGCAGGACAGAAACCTCCAGTCAACAAGCAGTGTTTTTTTTTCTTTTTTTAATTTTAAAAGTCTGAACAATATTTTATAAATATGCTATACTATGTTCATCTGTCCATCCATCCATGAACATCCCAACTGTTTCTTCTCCCTTCAGATATAATGGATACAACTTCTATGAGTGTCAGCATACAAATACCTGTTTTGGTTTCCAATTTCAGTTATTTTGGGTAAATAGCCACCAGAAGAACTGTGAGATCACATGGGAATTATATCTTTAATTGGTTGACTGACCATTGATTTATTTTTCCACAAAATTTGTACCCTTATACTTTCCTGTGGGCAGTCACAGAATTCCAATTCCATAATTGTAGGAATGGTGAGATGGATCAGTGGTAAAGCACTTACCACACAAGTGTGAGTTCAAGTCCCCAGAATTTCCTTCAATCTGGAAGTGATAGCAGACTTCATAATTTCAATGACTCTAAAGAATCTCAAGGACCAGTTGGCCTGGGCAAAGCCAGTTCAAAGAATAAGAAACTCTGTCTCTAACATGGTAAAAGCTGAGTGCTGATGTCAGAGGCTGCCCTTAGAACTCCCAATATGCACTATGGCATAAGGCATGAATATTCATATAAGTAAATGTGAGAAAACACAAAGGTTTAAAAACTGAGTTACAATTTCTCCACATCCCAAGTTTAGTACTACTTTGTTGTGACAATGGTTATCCCAAGGTGTGTAAGGTAGTATCTCACTATGGCTCACAACTACAATCCCCATAATCCTATGTGGTTAAAGATGGGGACCATTCTCTTTTGTTCTTATTTACCTCCAAGGCACTTTTGGCAGACTTACCTAACTAATTACATAGATGTGGTCATGAATCCTTTATTTTTATCTTACAGGTTTTTGATTTAATTGAGCAAAATAAGCAACAACCTTGGGTTAAATAATGATTGATTCTCCTGGGGGCTACATGTTGGGTTTCTATTAGCAGAAACAGTCCTAGCATTTATGGGAGCTGATCTGGATATTTGGCCCTCAGACAGCACAATCAGAAGGAAAAAATCATAATATTTCTAGGTTTACCTCATCAGGAGGCTTCCTAGAGCAATACTTACATCTCTAAATTGTGACCATTATCATTGAAAGATCTCTCAGGAGCCTTCTGGCTTATCTTAGAGTCTTATTCCCAGTCTGGGCAGTGTATAAACCCTTCCATAAAAATGTGTGTCTAGTCCTGAAGCATGCTGCCCTCTTTGACTAACTGAGCCCATGTTTGGCAGTCCTTGCTGTTAGGAAATGCTAGGCCACAGGCGTTTTATCTTGAGCCGCCTAACAAGCATGGATTGGAGCCATGAGCATGGCACTGCTCACACTGACATCTCTTGACAGAAAAAACACACGGATGGTCATGTTTTAGTAACAGTCATCTGTAGAGCTCCGCTGTTTCCAGCAGCTTCACAGAATGAATCAGACAGCAGATGGAAAGCGTGCAAATTGATTCAGTCTGACCACCTGTCTAACCATCTTCTTGGCAGCCACAGTCAATGTCTAGACTAGTTCTGGTTCGAATAACGCCACGCAGGAAGGGTGTATACACATAGCTGATGCTATGACATGGGTGCAACACCTAAGGGGGTGAACTGGTTTAACCTACCTCTCACACTCTACATCTCAAAATTAGCAAAATTAGCAAAACACGGCTCAGCCAATGACTTTCAATGGAATAATGAAGCTAGTGTAGCTTGGCCTTGAGTATCTAGAACGAGTTGACATTTCCATAACGAGATGCCAAGTGGAACCATGGCCAATATGGTGGCCAGCATAAATTTCAGAGGAAGTTGAGATTACCAGGGGGTAGAAAGCATGCTTTATTTCCTACTGGAGAAGGGGCAAATATTTTACAGAAAGGTTGTAAATTGAATCTTGACCTTGGTCGTGGGAATGCAAGGCCCGCCAGACTGTTCTCAAGCCTCTGCCAAGATTTACGAACAAAGCTGCGACACACTAGAGCTCATTCTGTGAGGCAGGACCTTGTTGATGGGTGGTTGTTAAAAATGAGTTACTGTCGCACTTAATCCAAGCTACACTTTGCCCGGATCTATACCTCAGTCAGTTATGACATTCCGAAGCAATCCAATTGATGGCTAGAGCCAAAAAAGAATTGTATTTATGTTTTAAATTGCTTTTTTGTGCAGGAGTGAAGCTGAAAAGCCTTTTAAAAGCTAATTTTTAAATGATTTCTGAAGAACCTTCCAAAGGATTTGCTTAATCTAACATCCCATGCTTTAATTCAATTGGTTTTAAATGTTTATTTTCAATATTGGAAACAGTTCTCAATGTGCCAGAGTCAGCAGTTGTGCAAATGCCAACCTGTCAGTTCCGTGAAAATGAGCATCTCATTATCGTTCGAGATCATTACAAATGCAAATAAAAAGTGCCGCTAGTGATTATAGCACTTTTAAGGACGTATGCTTGAATTTATAGCAAGAAATGAATCTGTCTCCATTGAATGCTTCATTTGAGGAGAGTTTCCCTCTTCCCAAAATACTTCTTATGAGGATGTATTCTCTCTGAGAACCAGCCCAGAAATTTTTGCGTTCTGTCTTCGATTTCTGGACACCAAGTGTCAGAGAATGACTGAGAAACATCCCCCACAGGACTGAATGCTGGAACCTTCCATGCCCAGCTACCTGTGTTGCATTTGTGGAAATTTTGTCAAGTGAGTACTGGTAATGGAAGAATTGGAGATCCAGTAAAACAGGTTTATACTCCTTCCTACATCCTGCTTGTCTTCTTTCCCTGAGATATCAATAAGCAGCCTCCAAATATCAAACATCTATTCCCACACCTTCCCAACAGTGGCGCACACTAACCCCTCACTGGGACAGTGATGAGAACAGTAATGAATTCACTATGGAAGGCAATGAACATCTGTACTGTGGTTTTGTTAGGTGGTCTTTGGCTATTGGAGGGAGCACTATCAGCCTAAAGAGAAAAGTTCACTAAAAATGTATATATACATCTATAAACAGAATTACATGTATTATGGGACTCATTCTTTAGGTAAATAGTTAATAGCCTGATTCATTGTAACTTTCTTAGTCGTCCTTTTCATCTTACCCTCCTTCCTCCTTCCTCTGTATTTACCCCTCCTTTTCCCAATTTTTCCTATCAGAACACAGTCATCCTGTTATTCCCCTTTATCCTCCATCTACCTTCCCTTCTGTGTTTACCTACATCCCCCCACTTTAAAGAGACCCCCCTTTCCCATTTCTCTGACAGATCTCCCATACTCTGCTATTTCCCTCTAGATGCCTTCCCAATACCCCTATCCTGTAAATGCTCCCATTTTTCTTTTCTGATTTCTATAATTATTTTAGTCTTTGTTTTCTTTTCTGATTTATGTAATCACTCTAGGCTGCTTACTCATATCTGAAAATTTGGAGTTAGGAACCTCCAATGAGAGAGAACATTTGAAATTTGTCATTTTGTGTCTGGGTTATTTCACCCAATATTATATTTTTTAGTTCCATCCATTTGCCTTCAACGTTCATTAATTCATTTTACTTTACAACCAAATAGTATTCCATAATGTATGCATACCATATTGTTTAGCCATCGGGGTCTTTTGTGATTCCACTTGACTCTTAGGGTTAGTTTATGTTTCTGTGAAGAATCAGATGGGGATTTAGATTGGGATTGATGGAATCTATAAATAACTTTTGGTAGAATGGTTATTTCCATAATATTAATTCTGCCAATCCATAAGAATGGAATGTCTTTCCATTTTCTAGAGTATTTATCTATCTCTTTCCTGAGAGGTTTAAAGTTTCCACCGGCGAGGTCTTTCATTGCCATGGTTAGCTTTATTCCTAGATAATTCTCCTTGAGGCAGTTGTAAATGAAAGTGTGTTCACAATCTCCTCCTCTGTGTGTTTGCTGTTGGTGTGTAGAGTCTACCAGTATGTGCACATCGATTTTGTATCCTGCACATTGCTGAGATGATTTACTGTTTCTAGAAGATTCCTGGTAGAATTTTTAGGATGTCTCATGTATAAAATAATTTCATCTGCAAATAAGGTTGTACTAACTTCTTTCCCTGCCTGTGCCCCTTTAATTTCCTTCTCTTGTTTTATTGCTCCAACCAGTATTCCTAGCACAGTACTAAAATGGACTGGGAACAATAGAAATTCATCTCTTGCTCCTGACTTTATTGTGATTGCTTCAAGTTTTTCTCATGTCAGATGATGTTGTCTATGGACTTCTCATGCACACTTTGCATTTTGTCAAGGAATGTTCCCCCTATGTCTACACATTCTAGGACTTTTATCATGTTGACACGTGGGCTTTTGTCAAAGTCTATTTGTGCAACTGTTGAGATGGCTCTGTGACTTTTGCCTTTAAGTCCATTTATGTAGTTTATTACTTTTATTGCTATGATGAGCCGTACCTGAATTTCAGGGGAAAATCCAAATTGGTCACAGTATATGATCATTTTTAATGTATTTTTTTATTTTGTTTGCAAGGTTTTTTGTTGAGTATTTCTTCAGTCTATTTTCATCAGGGATATTATTTGCATTTTTTGCTATTTTTTCCTGGTTTGTTATTTAAACTGATACTGCCCCTTCTCTCTCTCTCTCTCTCTCTCTCTCTCTCTCTCTCTCTCTCTCTCTCTCTCGTAATTTAATAAGGATTGGCTGTAGATTTTGAATGTCTGATAGAATTCAGCTTTGGATGAATCTGGCCCGGAGGTTTTTATGTTTTATTTTGTTTTGTTCAAGCTGGAAGTCTTTTCATTATCATTTCACTTTTCTCTCTTGAATGGGTCTCTTTAAATTGTTAACTTCTTGGTTTAAGTTTGGTGGTTTTGCTGAATCTAGAAATTCTTTCATTTCTTTTATATTTTCGAAATTAAAGGAGAACAAGTTTTTAAAATAGTCCCTTACAATGTTCTGAATTTTTTTAGGTTTTACTGTAATGCTTCCTTCTTCATTTCTGACTCTATTAATTTGTGTGCTCTTTTTTATTCTTTTGATTAGTCTGGACAAAGGTCTGACAATTTTTGGTGTCTTCTCAAAGAACCAATTCTTAGATTTGTTGGTGCTTTGTTTTGTCTTCTTTGTTTCTATTTCATTTATTTAAGCTCTGGTTTTCTATTATTTCTTTCTGTTGAATTGTTTTGGATTTGGTCTAATGGATAAAGTGATATACTGAAGTCACTTACTATTAAATGACTAATATTAGATTTCTTTGTGAAATCGAGTACCACCGAGTGTGATGCATTACTCTTTAATACAGTAATGTCTTCTTGGTCAGCTGGTCCATTGGTTAGAATGAAGTGTCTCTCGGGTTAGTTTGAGTTTGAAATTTACCTTGTGAATTGATATCGGGATATCAATACACGCTTGCTTTCTTATCCCATTGGAGTACTTTTGTCCGTTCTTTTACTCTAGGCAATTCCTTCCTTTAATACTAAAATGTGCTTCTTGGAGACAACGATACATTGATTTTGTTTCTTGATCCATTCAGTCTGTGTGTTTTGACTGGAGAATTGAGGCTATAGATATTGAAAATTATTATTGAAGAGTCTGTGTGTTAATTATGATCATCATGTTGTTGTTTTAGGCGTTCTTTGTGTTCTCAGTGGTCTTTTGGGTTTTACTTTAATAGTTATGCCTTCATATGTCTTTCCACAGTCTTTTTGCTGTTCAATGTTAATTCCTTTCCTAATCCAGAAATAATGTATCCTGTAAGTTCTTTGGGTTTCTTTGTCTGAGTTATATATATTGTATAAATTATGGGAAGTTTTCCTTTGTCCTTCAATTATAGCAGATGGTTTTGCTGGTTGTATTATTCCAGGTTGTCTTCCATAATCTTTTAGGACTTAGAATGCATTGTTTCAGATTCTTCTGGGTTTCAAAGTTTCCATTAAGAAATCAGGTGTTTTTCTAATAGATTTTTCTTTATAAATGACTTATTTTTTTTTCTCTGATAGATTTCAATACACTTTCTTTGATCTGTCTCCCTAGGGTTTTAACTATGATAGACCAGGGGGATTTTCTCTTCTGGTTTTGTCTATTGGGTGCTCTGTGTGCTTCTTATGTCTGTATAGGTATGTCTTTCCTAAGTTTGGGGAACTTTTTTTCGATGATCATGTCGAAGGCTTGGTCTATGCCATTGACTTGGAATTCTTCTCCCTCATATATGACTATAATTCAAAGGTTTGGATTTTTATTGTGTCCCACATTTCCCCCATCTTCCTTTCCTGTTTTATTTAATATTCCTTGTTTATTTAGCCTAGTTACTCTATCTTTACAACCTGATAGCATGCCTTCTGTTTGCGTGCTCTTCAATGTTCCTATCTCCTTATTGAATTTAGTTCTCAAGTCTTGGATTGTCCTCATCATTTCCATCATACTTATGTTTGTCTTTTCTTGGGCATCACTCAGGTGTTTATCATCCTTAGGCTCTTTCTCATTGATTTAATTTATCTGTTTGCGTGGGGGGGAGAGAGAGAGAAAGAGAGAGAGGGAGAGAGTCTGTGTGTGTATATGTGTGTGTGTCTGCATGTGTGTGTCTACGTGTGTGTGTCTGCATGCATGTATGTCTGTGCATGTGTATGTGTCTGTGTGTGTGTGTGCTTTCTTTAAACTCCTTGAATCATTTGGTGAAGTTTATGATTGTTCTTATAAATTCTGTGCCCTGGAGTTCATCCACGTTAATTCTAATTGATAAAGATTTCTACAGAACTGACAGGGTTGGGAGATAAGATACTTACTGACTTGATCTTTCATATTGTTGATATCTTGTTTCTATTCAAACTTCTAAAGGGCATTAATCTAACCTGAAGTTGAGAAATTCAATATAAATACCAGGCAGTATGGATTTGACCTGAAGAAATCAAATTCTAAACGAGCTCTTCTCCAGTGTAAATGAGTGCACCACTGATTCAAAGCCCGCATACACAGCATTAACTTCTTCTGGAAACTGATCAACCCACAGCAAGAGTCATTACGTCTGTGGGATTTAAGGCAGCAGAGAGAACGAAGAACAGTGAAGCCTCCACTGATGAAGAACAGATGTCACAAGAATATGAGAAAAGGAGACCAGACTGATGCTACCACAGCACTGCACAGTGTGATACACACACATTTATATCACTCCTCCTTGCTCCAAGAAAAACTCCAGGTATTTATGATAATTTGCACATCCCTAACCTACAAAACATAAAAAAGGTGTCATAAATTGCTTAACATGTTAGCCAATGCACAGATTTTTTTTTAAAGTCCCACTGAAACATTTCTCCTGGATTTTATTACTCGATAAAAAAAAAGAAACTAAAGCAACAACGGCATTAAAATACATCAAATACATAGAACAAAGAAAAGTCTAAGATGCTCTCAGAGATTTGCCCTGGGTGGCATATCTATCAATGAGCCATCCTCCATCTGCTTCCCCAGCTTCCCAGATGTTCTATTTGAAGAACTGTAGAATGGTATCATTAGCATAAAGTCAAGTGTAATTTCTAAAGGCAATGATACCATCGCTAAATATATTTTACACGGGAAATTGAACTCTAAATCTCAAGTGTTAAGGGCTGTATATAAAATTAGCTTTCTTTTTGGATGCCAAATGATAACCTAACAGGAAGGAAGTATTTCCTAATTGTATTTGTTTGGACTTGGATAAGTTAAATATCTACTGTTTTGGAATCCAACAAAAAACCTAAATGAAAGCAACACAAAAGAATATAGCAATACTTGGCCGGGCGGTGGTGGCGCACACCTTTAATCCCAGCACTCGGGAGGCAGAGGCAGGCGGATCTCTGTGAGTTCGAGGCCAGCCTGGTCTACAAGAGCTAATGCCAGGACAGGCTCCAAAGCTACAAAGAAACCCTGTCTCAAAAAAACAAAACAAAACAAAACAAAAAAAGAATATAGCAATACTTGGCCCTACAAAAGGATGGCTCCATTAAATCCTTCTCCTCAGAGCTCAGGGAACCCCTTAAAAGAGAAGGCAGAAAGAGCATGGGAGCCAGAGGATATAAAGTATACCAAGAAAGCAAGGCCCTTTAAATCAACATGAACAAAGCTCATATGAACTCACAGAGACTAAAACACAGTACCTGTAAGGGTCTATACCAGATCCTCTCTGTATATATATCATGGCTTCTAGTTTAGTGTTTCTGTGGGATTCCTAAGTACTCAAATGAGTGAGTCTCTGATTCTTGTGCATTCTCTTGAGCTTTTCCTTCTGATGGTTTGTCCTGGAAACTTTTGTGTGGCAGTTGTTGTTTCATTTTATTTTATTATATTTATTTTGATTTCCTACATTTTAATACTCTTTTCTAATGAGAGACAGAAAGTGAGCTACTGATCCAGATGGAAGGGGTGGGAAGAACTAGAAAGAGTAAAGGGAAGAAAAAACATAATCAAGATATACTATCTGAGAAAAGGCTATTCTCAAAAAAAATGAGGGGAAACCATATAGTGTTATAGAGAGAAAGAGGATAGAGGTTGCTGTGTGGTGGTAGTGTATACCTTTAATCCCAGAAGCAGGCAGATCGCTGTGAGTTCAAGGCCAGCCTGATCTAAAGAGCAAATTTCAGGACAAACTCCAAAGCTACAGAGAAACCCTGCAGAGAGTGAGAGAGAGAGAGAGAGAGAGAGAGAGAGAGAGAGAGAGAGAGAGAGAAGTTAAAGTGGTTAAAAGGTTTAAATGAGAAAATGAAAGGGATGACAGGACAAAGAATGGACTATGAAGGGGTTACAACTAATTCTAAAAGCCTTCACATTGAAGCCTATTACCATATAAGCTTTTTAAAATATAGAAAGTATGAAAGGAACTTAAATGTAGTCACCATGTAATTAGGGGAAAAAACGCCCCAACTCGACATCTTACATCACCAAGTAAAATATCTAGTGAAAGGAGTGGGTTACAACTTTTTGGGTAGTTGGCTAAAGGGTTCACATAGACGCCACTCTTTAAACATCAGAAGTTATTGCCAAGGCTACTGGTTACCCTCCACAACTTGATGGGAATGCCATATTGCTGAAGATACCACTTACCCTACAATGAGTCTCCAGGGATACAGATCCTGTGACACCCTTTGTATCTTCAGAGCCTAACATATGTATGTGACTGCTGTCAATACTGCAATCAACAACTGATTAAATAAACGAGTAAAGAGATAAAAGATTGGACAAATCAATGAACTATTTGCTACCAATATGGATCCAGTGAACTCTTTTTTCAAGGAACAGATCTGTCCAAAGAAGACTTTAATATCACATACTATGATGTGCACCATTCTAAAATCTAATTAACACAAATTTTTGTATCCCCAAAGGTATGCTTATATTGAACCTTGTTTCAACATACGCATCTTTAGTGACAAGTAGACTGTAAGCAACATACACCAATGCCGACTTAGCACAGCACTGTGCAGCAATTTTTTCACACATCCAACTGTTCCAGAGCAATGCACCTCAAGAACTAGCTCATTGGGCTCTGAAATCCTTTGGTTCTGCACTTCTGTCTCCATCCTGCGTCATCCTTCGTAGTCTCTACAGGTTCCAAAGTCCCAAGTATTGCAGGGAAATGTGACCTCACTCTCGTATCCCCACTGACTGTCCCTTAAACTAGAACCCTCACAGTCCTGGTAAGAGAACAAAGTTGGTTACTGCACAGCACATTCAGGACAGTAGTTTGTAATCAGTCTTCAGAAGCTGAGATGACTACTGAGAAAGAGATCAAACCCATTCTACTGCCACTGCAGAGTGCCATGTTATCTATGAGGTACAAATACTCGATCCGGTGATAGGGTGAAGCTACTTTGGAAGTAAGAAAAGTTGACAATTGACCACATGACAAACGAGGCTCATATATCCATTGCAGGACTATTGTTTAGGTTCCTTTACAGAAAGGTAAGGTCAGGGAAAAACTGAAGGTTTTTTTGAGGGGGAGGGTTGGTGAAATTATGGTCTTTAGTTTATAGTAAAGACCAATGTTGCATTTTCAGGCACGTCTGGTTTACTGCAGTACTATAAGATGTTACTGATAGAAAGAACTGGTGATAGGCACCCAAGAACATTGCAATCTTGTGAAACTTTTCAGTGTGTCTAAAGCTATTCTAAAATTAGAAGTTCTTTCCTAAGCAAACACACATAAAGCACCATTTAATAAGACTTAAAAAGGAAAATAGTTCAATTGAATCTGAACTGCACCAAGGCTTAAAACCTTTGTCCCATAAAACAACTCAAGCAAGATGAAAGAGGAAAGAAAGAAAGTGTTTACCAACTGTATCTAACCCAGAAGACTCCTATCTACATAAAGAAACACTCCTGTACCTAAGAGACCCAAAAATCATTGCCGGAAACGGCGTGGGAAGATGGCAAGAGCCAGAGTACAAGGAAGGTTGTTGGGAGTTTGTGTATCCTAGTAATGTCAGTAACTACACCTATAAAGTCTCACCAGTATGACTGCTCAGATATGAACTTAAAAAGGATGAAAACAATGACCATGCCAGAGTGGATGAGGAAAATCCTATGAGGTCTTAATGTTACACTAAAAATCTATAGGCAACCGAGGAAAACTCATAGTTTGAGAGGAGGGTCTTGTCTTGGTGAAATAAGAGCAATTAGTTGTTCAATGCTAATTAGTCATCCCTGGAAACATACATGCAAAAGGAAATATTTTTTAAAAAAGGGGGGAGAGACAGTTCAAACATAAAAAGGAACAGAGACATAAAGAGGCATCTCATTTAATACAGTGTGGAAACAGCCTAGGAATACAAAGAGGAGGCTTTATGTTGATGATTATTAAGTAAACACCAAACAAGCCATGAGAAGTTTTTACTCTATGCTTACTAGAACAGAATAATATTAACAGCATGACAACACTAGATGCAAGAATATGGAGGCTTGGGATCTTTCATACATTACCAATGGAAATGTGAAGAAGGAAAGCCATTCAGGAATAGAAAAGGGTAACTCCTTCCAAATGCCAACTTACTATATGCATCAGTGATAGGCTCCTAGCCATTTAACCCAAAAGTAACCACTTTACACATGCACACATGCACACACACACACACATTGTTCATAGAAGCTTTCTTAATAACTGATTCAACTTAAAGCAATCCAGTTTGGTAAAAGGCTAAGCAAATGGTTATGATCCACGCCATAGGATATTTTTTAAATTTATTTATTTATTTTACATCCAGACCACAGCTTTCTCTCCCTCCTCTCCTCCCATTTTCTTCCCCACCTCTCCTTCCCACCCCCAATCCACCACTCCTTATCCTTTAAGAAACAGGCATCAACAAAGCATGGCATATTAAGGTACCTCATGGTATTGGAAGCACAGGGTGATGGAGCCAGGGATGACTTCACAAGTGACACATCTAGGGGGCATTCCCCTCATGACACAGCTCAGGCGTGGGCTGGGAACTGGAGAGTGAGCATCTTCCACAATGTAACTTGTGCCAGGAGTACAGGTTGCTAGTGTTTCTGGCACTATGAGATTTTAAGAAAGTGTCAGAGCCATAGGCTTGCATCGCAAAAGAACATTGTCCTGTTTATACTGGGGAGACACTCTCATCCATCTCAAGCTGTATTTGGGTCACTTGAAGCAAATTCACTTTAAACTGTTATTTATTTTACATATTCACACATTTTTTCTTTATTTCTCTTTTGTGAACTCAGTTATAGATGCCACTTTATCTGCCTGTTTCTCTTCTATCCCTCACTAAGCGATGCCCTAATCATCTGCAGAGATTCTGACACCAAAAGTCATTGTCCTTCTAGGACCTGACTCTCTGAAGGTCCTGAGCATCCTTGTTTCTTTCAGAGAGATTTGAGTTTTGCTGTCTCCTTTGAATTTGTAGCTGATGTCAACTCTCTTCTCTGATCCTCTAGTTTTTCTTCAGGTCACAAGACCACATCCCTGGCTTCTGTCATGTACATACCTTTAAGCAGCTTCTCCCTACCATCCAACTTAGTTTTATCAACAGCTCCTCTGATTCCCAAAAAGCAGATCCTTCAGTGCCAAGATGTGATACCCAGTCTGTTGGTCCACAGCTAGAATGGCAATCAGGCTTCCTCACTCCGCCTCCTGCGCTCTAACTTCTCACCATGTGGAGCCTCCCTGTGGGAGCCAGGGAGATGATGACGATAGTGCTTTTCTCTGAAGTAGATGGGTCTCTTACAAAAGGTAAATATGGAAGCAGAAAGGGAATTAGATCTTATTTATTTAAAGTCATTTAAGTCCCATGCGATTTCTTATTTCTACCCTTAGCTCCAGTCCTTGGAGAAAGCACAGTCAATATCTTCAGACAGCATAATATAAAGGCTCTGTATTTTAACAGGAGTCCATGGGGGGCTCTGAAGTTGAGTGTTCCTGTCTTTTGAACTCTCTTGGTTTTACTTTTTTCATAAAACATAAACTGGGGAAGATTTTCAGTCCTAAGATGCATTTTTTGCTGTTGTGATATTTTGTTTGTGTTCTGACAAATAAAACTTGCCTGGAGGTCAGAAGGTGGAGCTAGCCACTAGTCAACCATAGCGGTCTAGCGGTCTGTACAGACAGACAGGAAGAGATAAGGCGGACGTAGACAGGATCTCGGCCCTTTTCAGACTGAGAAGTCAGAGAGGTCAGAGGTGACTGTGGCTGATGTTTTATTTCTCTCATCTTTTAGCTTTTAGCCCATACCTGGCTCTGGTTTTTATTACTAAGACTAATTAGGATCCCTCATCAGTTTGTCTTGTCTACCTGTCCAAGGCCTTGTAACAGTTAATTGTCTTGCATGGCCCTACCTCCCACTACTGAAATATTAAAACCTTTGAAGGAAAATGTCAATGAGACCCAGTTTCCATACAGCAGGTCCATTGTATTAAAGCCTTCAGGAAACTCAGCTCGGCCCCCATGCCGTGTTGGAGATGAGCAGAAGTCTATGCAGCAGCACTAAAACGCTAAGGTGGAACTCACAGCAGCGTGAGTTCTGTGTCCTTTGGAAATCGGAGGCCTCACCGGGTAATAAAGAAAAGTCATGAAACGAAATCGCCAGCAAGACAGGACACAGCCTCAATGGTCACTGCTTTGGATTCTCCTGGCCTGCATTCAGGAAGACGGCCCGAAGAGGTGAGTTCACAGCCCTCAGTGAGAGAGAAAACCAGCGTGAGAGAAGGATGTGCGTTCAGCAGACAGGTCGCGAACCTGCTGTCTTCGGATGATATTTACTTTACTCACAAACTGTTATTATTCTTTAGAGCATTTCCGAGCATAGAATGGCCCTCAAACTACCTGCTGGCATCCGCTTAGGAAGGAACTGCAGAAACACCGAGCACTGGGCCAGCCTCCAACTTTAGGTTATCTGTCTCTCCTAATCATAACACAGAGAAAGGGCAATGGTTTACACTCCTGCTTTCTATTCTACAACAGAAAAGGCCATCACCTAAAACTCAATGACTGTTCGTCTTGGTGGCTCCATGGGACCAGACATTGGTGGCTCTGAGATCACAGGGCACTATGTCTGTATGTCCACCACACCCAGTCAACCCACAGCACCTGAAACCAATCCTCCTCTCAATGCCCTGGCCAGGTTTTGAAACTGCACCATGAGGCTCTACATTTATAACAATTTCTACCAACTTAACACTTCCTTTTTTTCCTCACCTTCAAAACACAGCCTCGAGGTTTCTTCTCTTTAAATTCTCCCCGGCAACCAAGACACAGGCTGCCTCTGGATTTCTGTGTCTTTGTATACATTTTTGTAAGAATATATAAAACACTCCATCATATCTCCTTATTGACCTGTGTTTTTCATTTCCTCGCTTCCCTAACAAAATCCCTGAAGGGTTCGCACTCATTCGAGGAGAATAACTTTGTCTCAGGCAGTTTTAGTGATGCTGTAAGTAGACAAATTAAGGGATGAAGAGGAGGAAGGATTTAAGTTATAATGAGCTCAGGCTATCTAGAAGTGATTGTGTCTATATATACATGAGAACAGGTTCCTTATAAGCCTGCCTTTGGCTCACTTTCATGTGGTTAGATGCCATCGTAGGATTCAGGTTGTTATTTTGAGCCACTAACAATATTGTAGCAATGGGGACCTAGAAAGAGAACAGGGGATTAGCTCTTTCTTAAACACTGTAAACTGAAAAAGCAAAAGGTAATTGTGTGGTTTTAGTGAAAAGGCTTCACTGTTTCTAGGGAGCTTGTTTTGACTGGCTTGGGAGGATCACTCTCTAAACTAGCCTCTCCTTTTCTTAAACTAAAATGCTGAGGAATGCATTGAAAGGCTAAAATCTGCACTTGTCCCTGAGATCTCGGATGGACAGTTTTAGTGAAAGAGTCTAGAAAAAATTTCCAGATTCACAAAGGTCACTGTTAGAGCCAGACTAAGTGGGTACATTTCCCCGTTGTGTACAAGTGGCCATCTTCTCCTTCTCTCTCCTTCTGTATTCTCTCTCCCTCTGTGCTCAAATCCCCTGTGCCCCAGTTCTTTCTGTTTATGAACACTGTTGTCATACTGGACTAGGGACAACTGAAATTAATTCATTTTAATAGATTATCCCTTCAAAGACTCTGTCTCCAAATGTACTCGCATCCTGAGGTCCTAGAGATTAAGGCTTCAGTGTGTACGTTAGGCATGGAGGAACATCCTTCACTGCATCTCAGTATAGTTCCTAAAAGTGATATTTTTGCATTGGCACAGTACCCTTGGAATCCTTGTGCCATGTTACCTGTGGCAGCATACTGGCTGGGAACAAGTAGGCTCTCAAGCCAAAAGCACACCAGAATTGACTGCCCATTTCAGAGGCTCTGATCCATCTTTGAGGTGTTCCTCTCGGCAGCCCACTCATCAGCAGAATGGAATACCAGAGACTAGGTCTAGTACTTGAAAATAGGCAAAACCTGGCAGCAATCACAGAATCAGGTCACTTCCCCCTGAGTAGGACTTAAAACAGAATGCACTCTGGGAAGAGTGTGAATGGATGGTGTACCGGGTGATTTTGAATGTCAACGTGTCACAAGCTAGAGTCATCAGAGGAAGGAGCCTCAGCTAAGGAAATGCCACCTCAAGATCCAGCTGTAAGGCATTTTCTCTTTTGGTGATAAATGGGAGAGGGCCTAGACCATCATGGGTGGCGTCATCCCTGGGCTGCTGGTTCTGATTCCTATAAGAAAACAGGTAGAGCAAGCCAGGGGAGCAAGCTAATAAGCAATACCTCTTCATGGCTTCTGCATTAGCTCCTGCCTCCAGGATCCTGCCATGTTTGAGTTCCTGTCCTGACTTCTTTCAGTGATGAACAGCAATGTTAAAGTGAAAGCCAAATAAACCCTTTCCTCCCCAACTTGCGTTTTGGTCATGGTGTTTCATCACAGCAATAGAAACTCTAAGATAGATGGCATGCACCTCTATTGTTAAAACAATGACAAATGGAACCATATTCAAAGAACAATATGATTACTTTATGAAGGACACTACATACAGTTGTAAAACTTGATCCATGATCCTCCCATATAGAACTTTGGTCTTCAGTTGCTAACAAGGCCTACACTGATATCACTCTATATAGATATTCTTTACAGTTTGGACTTTAATAGTAAAAAATTGAATACAGCTTCAATGCAAAGTTAAAAAGTGGGTAGGGTATATTCATATAATAGAACTCTACATTGAAACAAAAATAAGAGCTTTAAAGTAATTATTTTTAATTTAATAATTTTATGATAAAATATTAAGTAAAACGTTAAGTGAAACAAATCAAGGATATGTGTGTGGGCTTAGTTAAATCAGCTTAGACACAAACTAGAGTGACCTGAGGTGAGGAAATCCCACTTAAGGACTTGCCTCAGACTGGCCAATGAGCAAGCCTGTGAGGCTTTCTTAACTAGTAGTTGATATTGAAGAGCCCAGCCTACTGTGGGCGGTGCTACTCCTGCAGGGGGTCCTGGGTACCATGAGAAAGCTAGCTGAGCAAGCCATTGAGATGAAGCCAGTAAGCAGCTTTCCTTCAGTCTCTGCTTTAGCTCCAGGTTCGTGCCTTGAGGGTCTGCCCTGAGTTCCCTCAGTGACCAAGTGCGACCTGGGAATTAGTAGATAAAATACATCCTTTCCTTTTGTAAACTGCTATTGGCCGTGGTATCTTACCACAGCAAAGAAAACCAAAGTAGGACAGTGTCATGCTTAAAGCTATTAATTTTGCCTGCTGCTGGGTGGCGGTGGTGGTGCACGCCTTTAATTCCAGTGCTCGGGAGGCAGTTGCAGGCGGATCTCTATGAGTTCGAGGCCAGCCTGGTCTACAAGGAGCTAGTTCCAGGACAGGCTCCAAAGCTACAGAGAAACCCTGTCTTGAAAAAAAAAATGCCTGCTATTGTATCATAGAATAATTATCTTGTTTGATATACATGCAACTGGAGAATAAGTGACAGAAATCTCAGGGATAATGATTAGCTACTGGGAGGAACTGTTTGCTAATATGTAATAGAAGTAGAGGCTACTGGTTGCTTTAATATCTTAGTTTCTACATTTCCTAAACTTCTAGCAAGGAGTTGATTTTTATTTTGTCCACATATAATGAAAAGGATCACTCTTGCTCCACATTTTAACAGACATATAGATGAATAACCTCTAGTTGCAAAAAATGCTTTAATTTTTTTATTAATTAATTTTACTACTATAACTCAGTAATACAGTAGACTGTTTAAAAACAAAACACAAACTTTTTTAATGTACAATATCCCTAAGATATTGTCAATTAATCAAATTCTTGAAATATCCACGTTCTAGAAGAAACAATGTAATTTGTCTCTCGATAGGATATGATTTCTTATTTTTTCTTTAGGTTGAACAATTCTGTATATGTAAACATAGAATATAATCATATCAACCTCCCAACTTAACACATCTCCTGCAAAGCACCATCTCCAACTTTCTGCCTCCCTATCTGCTTCCTCTTCTCTTCCGCTTTTATTTCCCATCAGGGCTAGAGACTGAAAGGAGAAGGAGCACTCACCGAGTCTATTACCCTCCCATTCATTATCTCCCCATCTGCTCCTCGCTATCATTGTGTCTGTAATAACTGTAGCCACATTCCAGTGCTTATGACAATTACATAAGAATCTCAATTTGCTTAGCCTCATATTGCTAAGTCAGGAAGCGTCTACTTTTTTGTTCAGCTCGCAGAGTGCCCTGAGGTTTGAGTGGTTTCATGAATGGAAAATGGCAAAAAAGAATCATAGTCAATAGTATAACGGCTAAAAGAGAAATCTCCTGGCAAAGTTACTTTGGCTCAGAGACTGCTCGTTTCTACATTTTCTTTTCCCCCGGCTCCGAGCTCCTCTGTGATATGTATGTGTGTATTGCCTGTGTAAACATGCAACTATGCTACCATTAATGCACCCTTAAAAACTTGATATCAACTCTTCAAACCTTTCTTTCTACTACTGGTGGGTTAACCTTTTTAAAGACTTCAGTTTTGCTCATTTCCCATCTTGTTGTTCTTTGGGAAAAGCTGTCCCGTCCCACCAAATCCTCAGAACTCAGAATTTGCCCTTCCAAGCAGCTGGAAATGTTAGAAGCTAATTGCTCTCACCTAAGTAACATCCAAGGATTGCCCTAGGCTTAAACAAGGCCTGCACTCAAGGCCTCAACCCTCCCTAGAAGAGCCCACTTCTAAGGATGCACTGAGCGCCTTGCTTTTAGTGAAGGTAGAGAGATCTGAAGAGCAGTTTGAGGCATAGCACATTTTCGCCTCTGCTTCTCTTGCCTGCCATTCTCTTAGAAATCATTGTGGACATGTTCTGTAAATATTTCCGTGAAAATAAATCTGAGGTTTGGGGTCTGCTTCCTGGGGAGCCCTTCCTAACAGTGGGTACCAAAGTAGTCTGAGGATGCTAACTACAAATGGGCTCTGGCCGTGGGTCACCCCAGTCAAATGACTGAGAATCCAATCACTGCTGATAAATGAAGCACAGATAGCACAGGCCCCCTGCTGCAATGAGTTTACTGGAAACTTCCTTATTAGTGAAGTAGCACAGGATCCCAATGGAAAGGAATGCATTAGGATAGATATCACCGTGATATTTGAGATCGATATTACAGCGGTATTTGAGACCTTTCAGGAAAGCAGAAATCTTAAGACACATAGAGTTAGGTTGAAGATTTCACAATCATTGTGCAGAGAAAAACCAACTGGCAAGGGGAAGCTGACAGGTGGTTTCCATCACATGATACAGAGTAAATGTTGCCTTCCCGACCTAAAGACAGAAAAGCCTAGGCTCAACCTTAGGCCATGTAGTAAAGCTTTGGGTGTGGGTGTGCGACAATGTGGTAGAGCACTTTCCTGCCTCTACAAAGGCCCAAGAGCCAGGCTCAGCACATACAGAGAAATAATAGAGCTCCAGGGGGGATGTTGGGTTCTAGATTTCAGCAAGCTTTAAATGCCAAAATGAGACCAGCAGGAAAGAGTAGAGAGCCCTGATTGAGTGTTGAGTTTGGAATAACTGAGCTAGAATCCAAGGATGCTGGAGCCCTCTCAAATCTCTGGACCACTGCTTTCCTGTTAAAGGCAAGGATGCCACCTGATAATTGCTTGAAGACAATGATAATGAGCTAGTCTCCGCACATGTGTCCTTATTGCCTCTCTCCCCGTTTCTCTTCCACATAGACCAATAGGTAGGAATGAGTTCTGAAATTTGTCAGGAAGTTTGTAGTCTAAGAAACTGCAGGACCTAGCCAGCTTGCCCTAGCAGGAGTTGCTTTTTGAGGGTATTTGACCACGGAGACAGAAAGTTCATAAGAGAAAACTGACTGATACGGAGATGCCTTCCTGCAATAGAGGAAGAAGTGCCTGGTAACAATCTCATTGTTTAGAGGTATCATCTAAATAAGGCAGATGGGCAACAGCCTGATGCTCAGTCTATGCAGTCAACATCTCCCAAAAGCAGACAATGAGAGGAGTGAGGGTAGCTATTCTAGTGAGACATGAAAATCACCTCCCCAGGTCTAGGGTCCAAATGTGCACGTCCAGACTGAAGGAGAGTCCAGGGGCCAGGAGGAAGAACATTGCAATACTGCAGCAAATGTGGAACCTTTCTGAAAAGGATGCATGTTTAAAGTATGTTCAGAGCTGATGTGGGGTAGTGAGGACCAAGTGATAATTCTCTCTCTCTCTCTCTCTCTCTCTCTCTCTCTCTCTCTCTCTCTCT